>VZTM01002048.1:98774-197180 GCA_013400555.1 Jacana jacana
CACTCCTGCAGTCCGGCCCTGCCTGTTGCTCTGCTTGCAGCCCACCCTGAGGTCCGACCCTGCACACTCACCTGCCTGCAGCCCTGCCCACACCCCTGCCTGCCCCCCTGCCCAGCGTTTGGCCCTCCCTGTCACCCGAACTGCAGCCTTGCTTCCAGTCAAGCCTTGCCATCAGTCCTGCCCACGGTCCACTCCTGGCTGCTCCCATGGCTCCCCTGCCCGCAGTCCTGCCCATGGTCTGGCCCTCCCTGCTCCCCTGCCTGCAGTCCTGCCCACGGTCAGCCCTGCCCACTGCACTACCTTCCCTTCCTTTCCACTGCCCTGTCTTCATCCCTGCCAGGTGACCAAGTCACTGTCCTGCCCTCAGCCTTGCCTATGGCTCCCAGGGCCACCAGGCTGGTCCCTCCTTGCCACAGGGCTTCCATCCAGCCTGGTTCTGCTTCCATCCAGACCTGCCCCACACTGCTCTCTCTCCGGCTTGGTGGCCCTATGGTGGCTGGGTGTGCAAAGGAATGCTCTCCAAGGACAGAGGCATGGCGTGGAGGGATAGAACTTATGCTGAAATACTGGATTTCCTCTAGTGTCAAGGTTCCCCTCCAGCAGCTGTCCAGGCTGGCCACCCGTGTCTGTCCTGGCAGTCCCAGGCAAGGCAGCCCAGGTGCTTGTCCCACACTGGGAGCAAGGGTGGGACTGTGGGTGTCTGCATGGCACCTGGCTGCAGAATGGAGAGGGGCTCTTCCCTCACAAACAGCAAGCAGCCGGCAGTACATCAAGATTCCTGGAAGGGCTTCAAAGCCATTAGCTCCTTGTTTTGTTTGTGAGATGCTATCAGAATAAAGCCTTACCCAGCAGAGCTGCTCCCAGGCTGCGAGCGGAGAGGGGGCTGTGCCCACCCTGCCTGTGGAGCCCCCAAGAAGCTGCGCTGCCATTCAGAGATGCGAGCTACCATCTCGCCGCTAATGAAAGGGGTTTTTCATGCGGCGTGACAGGCGCCACATCCCTTCAGCTCCTGGGGCTGGAATGCTGCCCGGGGAGGGCCTTTTGCTTTCCCTTTCTCTTGCTGGTTTGTTTGCGGCAGCAGATGTTTGCGGTGACATGACAAGACAGGTAGCAGGTCGTGTGAGCTACTCCTGTGCTGCCGGTGATGCAGGCAGCTTGCTGCAAGCTCTGTTGCCTGTCCCCTACGGCTCTGTCCCATCCCAAGAGATGTGGGATGGGTGAGAAAAGCAGGACCAGCAGCAGGGGTCCAGGGGTTCCTGCAGGGCTGGGGAGGACCAGCAAGGGGAAAGCAGTGCTGCTGCTACAGCACAGTGGGATGGCTCGAGCTGTCCCATGGCACTGATTTGGGGCCCTTTGTGAAGTTTCCCTGTGCCCAACAAGGCAGGACCCTGTCGCAACAAAGCTCAGCCTATCATATCAATAACGTCCATTCAGGGAGTCAATAAAGCAGACTCGATGTGAGCTGGTCCCCATGGTTCAGCAAGCTAATTAAGCTTCTTCCACTGACCTGGTTTCCAAATCTTGCTAACTTGCTGCCTTCAGAACAAGTTGAAATTTCCAGGAGAGATGGGCTGGGATTGAAGAGTGCTGCAGAGGGGGACAGGGGGCTTTGGCGGAGCTCAGGGGGCACCAGTGCAGAACCTCTTTCCCTTCATCCCCTCCCAGCCAGGTGATGTGGGGGGTCCCAACACCACAGAGCTGAGCCGTGGGGACGGGGTAGCAGGTGTTGCCAGTGGGGCAGGACACCAGGTGCCCCCACCGTGGGATTTTTGCATTTTTTGCACTCATGAGCTGACAGTGGGAAGCTCAGACCCCTGCCTCTCCACTTCAACCAGTTGCTCCCATCCAAGGAGCTGGTCCCCATCCAGACTGTGACAGGGTCCCTCGGTGCAAGGCACTGGTTGGAGCCCCTCACCATCAGCACTGTCCCAGATGTTATGGAAATCCCATTTCCTTTTCTTTGGCTGAGGAAGCTGGCTGCAAGAGCTGCCACAAAAGGGTGTTAGGGATGCCTGAGACAAGAAGTCAGAAATGAGGGGCTGTGAGGATGTTAACGCAGCCTCCTTTCATCCCTTTGTGCCTGTGCATTGCAACACAGTCTTTCACAGCAATTATTAGATGCGTCTTTTTCCCATAGGGTACCTGCCTTGTTCAGTCCCTAGCATGTACCACGCAGCTCAGGCTGTGCAGAGGAACTGCTGCCTGCAGGACCCTGCATCGCTCCGTGAAGAGGGACACGATAGTGATGGGGGTAAGAGGATGGAAGAAAAAAGGCTGCTAATTTCATTGAGTTTTACTGACTACCTCCCTGGGTACAGGGTTCGTTATCCCTGCCTCCCTGCCCGTGTGAGGTGCTGAGAGAGTCACTTGAACAAAACTTTCCCTACCCTGTCGATAATTGCATTTCTTTAATGCCTGGCTTGACCACCAGCTGTCTGGTCACTGGAGAGCTGGATGTTGCTGGCTGCATGAGGAATTGATGGGAGCTGGGCTCAAAATGTGTCTCATGCTATACCAACACCAGAAACTTGGAGAAATCAGGCTTACAGCCTCTCCCTCTGGTGGCTTGGGAAGCTGTGACCTGTGTGTTTCCATGTAAGGCTCCATTCAGCCGCCATCCCAGTGAAGGGATGTTGGTCCCCAGGGTCAGAGGGACAGCCCCTGTGTCACTGCAGGGTGCCAGGGGAAAGCCTCACGGAAGGGTGAGGTGGGGGAGAGGGCTCCCTTCTGTGTGACTTAGGGACCAGGTGAGGAATGGAGAGGGGAATGCAAGGGAAAGAACAGAGAGGAGGTCCCAAGGCCAGGAGAGACAGGGTCAGAGAGTTAAAAGATCACATCTGTCCTCGAAGCACAGGGAGGAACAGTTCATCAGCAGCCTTAGCTCTGGCCTTCCTGCTTTATTTGAAACCACAGCATGCCTTTCTGCACACCTAGGGACAGACATGTGTGTACACGCATGTTTACAAGCATGCACACATACAGTCACATGGAACAGCTTTCAGAGGTCCCTCTGTAGGAACTCCAGGCTTTCCACCCACTTTCTTTCGCCTTCAACTGGTAGTCACCTGGTCAAACAGTCATCACTGCTGAGCCCTGTGAGTCACGGTTGCAGGAAGAGTGCCTTGCCCAGAGATCCCAGCTGCAGCCTGTGTTCCAGGGTGCCGTCCAGCTGGCCGAATGCAGCCCTGCCAGCATATGTGCTGGCAGTGGAAGGCTCTCCTTTCTCAGCAAGAAGATTTTAGGACAAACAAGAGCAGCAAGATGCCCGTGGGGACCCAGCATGGCACAGCCCAACGCCTCGCACGAAGCACTGGGCAGGCTGCGGAGAAGCAGGACTGACTCATCAGAAGCTGGTGACATTTTCCAAAAAAAGCCTGTAAGTCCAGGGCTGAAATATTCCCGTAAGGCAGCAGAGAAGCCTAAGGGGTCTGGAGACCCCATTATACCACAGCACGTGGTCTGTGTCAAGCGATGGAGGAAATTCTGCCTCATTGGGCAGTTCCCCACCTATTTTTCTCTTGCCTTCTGCCTCCTCGGGGGTCTGGCAAAGGTAAAGTCAGGAGTGGTCAGATCCTGCTGCCCACTGGTGCAAAGCCAGACTCACTCTTCTAGTAATGAGAGAATTACTTTCCAGATGATGGAGATCAGCATTTTACTTTGGGAGTCCCAGAAAAACAGAGCAACTGGGACCAGAGGCAGTGAACTGGGCAGTGGGTGTTTCAAGAGGGGACCCTGAGAGGCTATGGTGGGGCCTGACAGCACACTTGGTGCCTCATCCAGCACCAGACCCTGCTCCTCTTCCCCAGTCACAGCAACCACCAGTGGTTTGGCTTTCTTCCAGTTTACACAGCAGCACAACAGCCCTTCCCAGCAATTCCTTATGTCGGCAGGTGACACAGATAGGCAGAGGCAGATGTTCCCCAGGCTGCCTGCATTAAAGCAATAATCAAGTGATAGATTATTTTTGAGCAAACTCACATTTTCAGTTATTAATATTAGTGCTGTGCAAATTGTTTCAGGAAGAAAAAAAAATACAAACTCCAGACAGTGGAGAATGGTTGTGAGCTGGATCTGCTCCAGGCGATGCTGGTGCGCACCGTAGCCATCTGTAACCTGTAGCCATCCTGCAAAGCCAGAAAGGGATGTCTATGCCATGCACAGGAGGTCCTTTGCCATTATCTGTCTTATTGTCACAGGGGCCGAGTCCCTAGGTCAAGTGCAACAAATGCTCCCAAACCAAACGCAGATGAGTGAAAACAAGTAATGCGGCAGCTCTAGAGTGTTGCCCTGCATGACAGGAGTGGTGGGCCTTCATCTCCCCTCCTGGAAAGATCAGGACTCCAGGAGAGGAGAGGTGTGTGATCTGCCTAAGGGAGGGGTGATGGCAAAGGGTATTAGAAACCAGTGTTTTGTCCTCAAACCTGCAAGGGTCTGTCACTCTAGCGTTCTAGGAGAACTAATTTCCCTATGCAGACCTTTGCTGCAGCAGCATGCTGGAAAAGCCAAGGAGCACACTGTTGAGGCACACGGCAAGGCTGGGGCTCCCCAGCAGTATGAGGGCTTATTGCCGGAGGTTGGGGATCTCAGGGCTGCTTCGTTTCCATGTAGCTGAGTTTGTGCACACCACACTGATGCCACCCCTGCTCCTGGCCCTGTGGCAGGGCAAGCTGGGACCCACTGGGGACAGCTGCCAGCCAGCGGCTCCTGCCGAGCAGCATCAGCAAATCCATGCAAAGGGACATTTATACCAGCTGCAGCTCTGGCCCCCGAGGTACCTGACCTGCTTTCCCATTGCCAACTATGTTCCAGCCCATTAAAGGTCATCGGAAGTTGGGTTTATTTTTAGTTTTCCCTTTTAAGTTGCCCTGAAGCAGCAGGGACTGATGGAAGACAGAAACATCCTCCCTCCCATCAGCCGTTGGGTCAGGATCCCGAGATGTTGCAAATGGACAGCCTTGCCCACCTGAGCTGCCTGTGAGAAGCCCAGCCCGTGGACCTCTCCGCTCATGGGAGTGGGCTCCCTGTCCTCCTGTCCTCCCAGACCTCCTCGGGGAGCTTCTCAGAAAGAGCAATTTAGCCTCAACAAAATGCTGCTTCTTTCTTATTGCTGGGGCGGTGTTATCACGAGAATTTGTTTTTCCTTCTATTCCTCATGTTGTTTCATGGGGAAAATGAGAATCAGAGTGATCCAGGAGAATCTAGGGGACCTTCCAGCCTGAGCATGGCATTCCTCGCTCCTGGGGCTGGTGGCAAAGCTGGTGGCAAAGCTCATACTAGATCTCTGGACCATGCTGCCCTTGCAGATCAGAAAGAGACTGAACAAGGCAATTAGGAAAAGATAATTTCTTTTTAGGCTTCTAAGTATACGCACTACTGCAGAATGGCTAGCCTTGGGTAAGCAGTGGGTTATCTCTTTTCTAGGAAATCTCACTTTCTTTTTTTTCCTCCCTGGTCTAAAAATGGAATGCAGACACTTAAAATAAATTCCCGGAGAACAAAACTGAGAAAACACAACAGGATTCGAATCAAAGTGTTTGGATTAATTAGCTTAAACTGAAAGCTTGCATTCTGATTTCAGCCTCAGCTTTATGTACAAAAAAATGAAAGCAGCAAAGCTTTGTAAGTTGAAAAATCAAAATGTTCCACCCTGAAAATATCAAAACAAGATGCTTAGCCTCACTGAGCTGCTTTGTTGCTTTGTAAGAGGAAATGGCACCAAGATCAACACCTTTACAAGCAGCTTGGATAATTAAGAGCTTCAAAACAACCCTAGATCAGCATAAGCAATTAATATCTTAATCACTTTTTCTCTTTTCCTTCCAGAAGCAAGTCTAAAGAATATTGATTTATTTTTTTTTTTCAAAATTGTCAAAAGATTTCTTGAAATATGTTCCCTTGACTGTATGGCTCAACTTGAGCTTGAGCTTTGTAATTTAGATGGGCTGGTTCATACAACACCTGGCTTTGCTCAGGGTCTATGGCTGGCACTGCCTGTATCAACCCGAATCAACCAGTATCCACCGTGCGAGGGCTGCCAGCGGCAGGGCGGGGGAAACAGCACTGGGTTTGCTTTTTGAGAGTGCTTTTTGGAAGTATTTGGCCCCTCGCCACTTGTATCATGGATGTTGGAAAGAAAAGTAATATGGAGGTTGGGATTTTATATGTTTCTAGTCTGAAGATAAAGAAAATGCATTTTCCTGACCATTTTCCTACTGTGGATGAAATTGAAAAATGAAAAATGGGAGGTCTGGGGTGTTGTGCTCACTTTGTCATCTTCCGTTCTCCTTCCTTGTCCTGTTCATTACGGTTTCAATGGCTAAATACGAACTGGGTAAAAGCAGGTGCAGGGAGAATAATAAAGGAAAAGAAAGAGTAGAAGGGAGAAATACAGAGAAATTGAAAAGTTAAAATGAAATATTTTGACAGCTTGATTTTTCTAGAGATATTTACAAATGAAACCTATTTCCTTTGGAAAGCTCTCCAGCTTTGGCATTTTGAGCAGTTTTTCCTTCTGATTTTTGGTCAGTTCTGCCCAGAGTTGTACCTGAACTTGGCTGCATGTCCCAGGAGGGGTCTGCCTGGTGTGTTACCCCCCCCACAGTGTCTTTAACACAGAGACAATAAAATCACCACTGGAACTGAGTGTGGCTTCACTGCTTGCTCGCTAGTGCAGTGCATGGACACTGGCTTTTGCAAGTCAGCAACTGGCAGTTCCCAACGAGGTGCTGACAGCAGCCAACCGTTGCAGATGGGGTCCATCAGAGAGTCATCTTCCTCGGAGATGTCCTTGTCCTCTGGTTCAGGCTGGTCATATTCGTGTCCCCGCTGAATCCAATGTTGCTGCTGAGGATGCTGGTCCCCTATTTTGGAGCCTTCCCTTGTTTTTCCATGCAAGCCCATTTCTGCAGTCCCACAGCGCTTGACCCATCCGGGGGTTATTTCCCTACTCCGGGGTCCACTCTGTGGACCACCTGCAGGCTGCTGGTGGCCTGGGGCTGTGGGCAGCAGGGCTGTGGCCTGGCTCCAATGTCATTTTTGCAAGGCTTGGATTGCTCAGGGACCAGGACGCTGGTGGCACGGTAGCTGCTGCCATCTAATGGCTCTGACAATTAATATGCCGGGGGGCGGAGGGGGGGGGGGGAACCTTTGCCGGTTTGGTAGCTATCAGCTAATGAGCTCTCCCGTGGGGCTGCAGGGGTGACTGAGCCTGAAAAGCAGCACAACATCCCGTAAGGTGACCCTAGGTACAGAGGGGAAGGCAGAGGTCAGGCATTCCTGCTCCAAAGCCTAAGACAAGATGCTCGTCAAAGCAGGAGAAGAGGTGATGCTTGCTGGTCCCATCATCACACCCTGCCACCTGCAAACTCACAGAAGCAGCAGGATTTGCATGCTGAAGGTCTGCACCCAAACTCACCTCAGGAGTCTCCCAGCAGCCAAGAGGATCCCTCAGCCCATTGCCATTTTTGCAGTGGGGAGCTAAACAATGCAGCAAGTCCCAGGAGGGGCTACATGTCCCTGGGTGGCAGATCTCCATCCTCCCAGATGGGGCCCTCCAGTCTCCAGATGGCAGAACCCCAGTGCATCATCGCTCTGCTAACAAGGATGGCCCAGTGCTGGCTGCAGTGCCCTGACACAAGGTCCCACACACATCCTCAGGTGGAAGAGAAGCTCCCTGGCTTGTGTCTCACAGCCAGCAGCTGCACACCAGCAGCTCCCAGACCAGTCTGCAACTTGCAGGAAACCAGCTCAGATGTGCCTCTCTTGGGCTACATGACCTAGTTCACAAAGAAAGGCACCGTGCCACCTTTTTCCAGTTTATTAGATGTGAATAGCACAGCCTCTGGGCTTAGAATCAGGTCCCCAAAACACACATCAGAGAGACCTTCCTCTGCTGTCTCCAGAACAGCCTGATAGCCATGGGCTACCTGGGGTGGTGGGAAAGTCTGTCCAGCATATCCAAGGACACAGTGCAAAGGTTGAGATGGCCACTTGCGCACACAGTCATGTCCAACCAGAGCTTTCCTTGTGTCCCCATGTCCTGTGAGCAGCCACCTACCATGGACCAGCAGAGAGGGTCCCCTTCAAGTTGCTCTGGTTCCGGAGAGGTGGGTGAGGCAGGGAGGCTCCCAGCCAGCTCCTGCCTGAGGTCACCACCTCAGTGTGGGCTGCAGGTGCTTATCTGCACCCCAGGTCCTGCCTGGCCATGCTCAGGGAGGTCTCAGTGTCCCTCAGAGCCTGGTAGCTTTCTACAAGCTACCTGCCATCAATTCCCCTGCATTATTGATAGGGTTAAGGCCATTTGATGTTCTGGCCAGTGCTGGGCAGAGATACTTCCAGCCTGGGAGAAGAGCAGGGATGAGGGGCCAAGAAGAGAATCTGTGGCTGGATGGGACAGCAGGAAGGGTGGAGCTGGGGGACCTCTTTGCAGCAGTGCTTCCATCAACCAAGAGAGATCAGGTGGCCAAGGGACACCTTTTGTCACCTTGGGACCCTCTTCTGCTGTGAAGACCAAGTGGATCTGGCTGCCAGCTGTGAGTCTGTCCTTGTGGGGATGATTTCTAGGGTGGGTGACTATCTTGGCTGGATGCATGGCAGGACCAGGCTTCACAGCAGGGGGAGAGCTGAGAAAGGAGTGTTGGGGGCAAGAGGAGGCACAATGGCCCCAGAGGAGGCACTGGTTAGAGAGGTGGTGGGAAGGGCTCCTCTTCTGTATGTGGCATGGACAGCAGTCCAGGCTCCATCCCAGGAGAGTCAGGGGTCTGGGGTTGGGCTGCCTGGGGATGTGGAACAAGCTGGCAATGTCAGAAGCTCATGCCACATCTCTTCATGTCCCCTTGTGACCTTTGCTGGGGTGCAGGAATCCTTGTGCAGGACAGCATTGCTGTGGGGCAGAGCCTGGCACCCCACCCTCATCCCTGCACCCTTGTTGTAGTGCAGGCAGGAGAGACCTGACAGGAGTCAGAGGGAGCTGGTAGGAGTACCCCAAGTGTGTGGTGGTTTCATGAGTTGTTAGCTCAGATTTCACAGAGGACATGAGGTCCGGGCTACCTCTGTGACCTTAGAAGAAGCTGTTCTAGAGGCAGAAAGAGTTTTTTCCTGATACTCCTGAGCCTAAAATCTGCTGTGATGTGTGATGCTGTGGCTGCACCCCCTGCAACCTCTCCCAAAGCAGTGGGAGCTCTGCCTGTGCCTGGGCGAGGGTGTCCAACCAAGGCAGCGCACCCGAGCAGTGTCTGCTGTGGGCAGGATGGCCTGAGGAAGGGACACAATGACCAAAAAAAGCTTGAAAAGGCTCTGAGGGGTGGCACCATGGGGCTTTGTGCTTGCGACTGCTATTTCTTCCTGCTCTCCTATACCTTATCATTAAGCTCCCTACAGCACAATGAGTGGCTGTGGGACACCAGCGCATGGACCATCACGGCGGGGCTTTCCCAAACCCTTCCTGCAAGCTGAGCTGGAAGACAGCCAAGCACAGGGGTGATCTAGAAGGCTGTTTTCAGCAACACAGTCCTAGGCAGGAACCACAGCGATCTTCAAACCCTGGAGCTCGGCTGGCTGGCTCTGGTCCTTCCTTCTTCCTTCCCATGCCTTATCTGTGGCCTCCACTTCCCTGGCTCTGTCTCCGTGCAGTCTGGAGGCTCCCCGGGGCGGTGACGCCATGCTGCTGCCTTTGAAGCAATGGTCATGTTCAGAGATCTGCAGGCAGGAGCAGGGAATATGCTCGGGGATCACACCCCAATGCCAGGGAAGCAGATGTCACAGCAGCAGCCCAGGCTGCTCCCTGCAGGGCTCCCTCCAGGACCAGGGTGGCCACTGCGTGTGCCAAAGGGTGGCCCCCAGCCTCCTGACCCACCCGGGCACGCCGATGCAATGTTTTCCAAGAGCGCTTACTTCCTCCGCCTCTGGCTGAAAACAATGCGAGAGGAGCAGGGCTCAGCATTTCTGAAAATTAAGCGCTGAGTTCAGCTTAGTTCAGCCCCAGAGCCCCCTTTAACCCTGTTGTTGCAGGATGGAGCCCATTTCCTGGTGCAGGCAGTAGCTCTGGGCTGCCGTGTGCTGCACAGGCGGGAGGAAAGCAAGAAGGCTCTTGGAAGTGGAAGAAAAATCTTGAGTGAGAGCCATCGACAAAGAGAAATATCTTGAAGTCAGGCCTGTCTGGCTGCATTTCAGTGACTTGACATGCTGGTTTTGCTGAAAAACAGTTTGTTGCCCTTGTGCCCTGCAGCCCTGCATGAACTCCCTCCTTCCTGAGCTCCCCTCAGCTGCTGGCACACCAGGGAAGATGCTGTCCCAGTGCCACCCCGTCTTGGGAACACAAAGGTGTTTAGGGAGGTACGTGGGGGGAAGTCCCTCTCCCCAAACTCAGTCCTCCCACCCGAGTAGGCAGACACTGGTGTGCAGCCTGAAGGGCCTGGGACTGTACAGAGGACACAGTGCGGGCAGGTGCTTATCACTGCCCCATGACCATTTACAGACGGTGAAGGCAAAAGCAGAGAGTGCAAGAATGAGGAAATGTCCCCGCTGGCCCTGCTCACTCCTGCCAGTGTCTCCACGGCTCTCCCAGCCACAGTCCGTGCTCAGGCTGGGTGGGCTTTCAGAGGAGGAGGGAAAGAAAGCACCGCTCCACCTAACGCCAGAACAGGTCCCCCCACCCATATCAGAGAATGAAAAACATTCTTTTTTTGTTTGACCTCAAACAAAATGTTTCATCTTATTTGTTTGCTTTTTCCCCTGACTGAAGCCAGGTTTAGGTTGGCTTCCTTTTCTTACAGGCTCATTTTTCAATAACAAACTAAAAAGTAATGAGGCTTCATTTTGAACCTGCCAAGGAACGGTCAACTTCTCAGCACTCCCAGAAGGAAAAGCTCGATATTAACTCTTTCATTGTTTTCAAAAGAAAAAAAAAAACAAAAAAACCCACAAACCAAACCAAAATCACTGTGTTTTTCTCTTCCAGCCTTGTTTGCGGAGTTTAGCCAGGGTGCACAAATACTGCTGGGTTCACAAATCTCTTGTCCTCCCTGTCTGTATTTGCATTTTACCAGAGAAGAAGGGCGTTTCAGAGCTGAAGCGCCTCTGCCAGCTCTCCGGGATGCCCAGACCGTGGCGCAGGTAAAGCCTCTCCCCCCCCACCCCCTTCCGCCCTGGGGGCTTTGCTGGAGCGGGGGCAGCTGGTGCACAGGGAAGACGGAAGGTCCAAGGACACCACGCCGGGGGCTGGGAGCAAGGGGACAGGTGAGTCCGGGAGTTGTTCTCATGCAAAGCAGCCGCTTGCAATGGAAAGGGGCTGTGGCCGGTGCGGGTCCGGGGGTGCTTGGGTGTTGCGGGGAGCTGGCGCTCTGTTTGGCGTGCGGGGCTGTTTATAGCACAATTCCGGGTAACTCATTGACCTCCGCGCCGGCGGCTCTGCTGGTAAGCGGAGGTTCCCAAGGCGATAAGCCGCTCTGGGAAGAAATTCCTTCCCTCGCTGGAGGGAGTGGCGGCGCTGGGCGCACTCGCCCGCCTCGCAAACACGTCCACAGCCCGGCCCGCACACACGCACGGCAGCCCGCCGCCTCCCGGCGTCAGCAGCCTTCCCTCGGGGGACCCGGCTTGGAGAGGTCGGAGCTTCACGGCCAAGAGTTCTCTGGGAGGGAAGCGGTGCTGGGGAAGCAGAGCGAGGTGCCGAGGAAGAACAGGTCAGTAGAGCCGCTTGCACCGCTCTGCCCTTCCAGCCCTCCCACCGTGCCGGGTCTCTAGCTGGGCGCTGGTCGCATGCCTGCGCCCTTTGTCCCCAGCTGAGCAAGGACAGCCAGGACGCGGCGGTTGCAGGTGGCTGGAGCCATGCAGTGCAGGGACATGGCTGCAGAAATCCAGGTTGGGGCAGAGAGTTTGCGGTTTTGGTCCCAGCTGGATTTGAGGCTCAGGGGTGACGGGCATGCTGGGGAAGGACTTTGTACCTTCCTTGTGTCCTTTGTACACAGGAACTGATAGGAGAAAGACAGAAGTCCCAGCAGACATGCTGGGTTTAGGAAGCTGGATTTGTCCCAGGGAAGGATGCTGCTGTGGGACAGCCCTAGAGACCAGCAGCAGCTGCATCCCCTGGACAAGGGGTGCTGGACAGTCACCCTGCCCCCTCTTTTGTGCCCTGGAGAGGGAAGCATGACCAGCTGGCACTTTGTCTGCTGAGGCTGCCAAGCTGGCATGGCTACACTAGGTCTGCAAAGGGAGCAGAGACCCTGGAGAGCTGGCACAGGCAGAGACCCCCAGCCAGCACAAGCTGAGACCCTCAGGAAATTGCTCCTGTACTTATCAGGACCAGGGCTTTCCCTGGGAAGCCAGGCTGAGGCAGCTGCTGAGGCCCCAGCAGCAGCAGCAATGGGGGCTCTCCAGGGCAGCTCCACAGGTGGTAAGCAGCAGGGTAGGGAGCTGGGATGATAAAAGGAAAATTCCATGTCAGGTCAAACAGGAAGTTGATACCCTTGAGAAGGGTGGGTTTGGTCGCTAAGTTATCTAGGTAAACTTAAAAGCAAGAAGACATTTCAAAAACACAAAGGAAGACGTTTTTGTTTAGAAAATGAAACATAGCATTCTGTTTATTTAAAAAAAACCTATTATTTTCCCCTGGGTAGAAGAATTTGATGCTAATTGGTGAGCAGGTATCGCTAAAACTGCTAAAATTGCATCCTGAGTGAAGCCAAAACTTTGTCTGAAAACACCTGCCCTATTTGAACAGTGACCACTTGGGCCCAAAAAGACATCTTTTATGTAAGGATATATCTGACTCCACCGCAGAAACTTGGGTTGCGTGCTTTGAGCAGCAGCAGGCCGAAACCTGCACCTCGATCTGAATTCCCCCTCTGGTCCCTACACCTTAAGAGCATCCCTAGGTCGACTGGAGGAGTTTTCTAAATCTGGAGCTGGTGGTGTAACAGGAACCTGGGCTGGTGTGGAACAGGAACAGGCAGTGTCCTTGCCACAGGGAGAACAGCGGTGGCCTGTCCCAGCAGCTCACCTCCATGTGGGTCCCTGCAGCCATGCAGCTTTGTGTGGGAAACATCAACTTGACTTTAGGACTCCAGGAGAGAGCTACAGCGCTTTGCACCCTGATGTCAGGGGCTTAGGAGGGTGGGTGAGCTGCAGCGAGAAGAATGGTCTCTTCTCCAGGCAATCCCAACATTTCAGCATCTGTTTTCTCCTGATGAGGACTAGAAATACCCACTCTTTTCACCTTCTCCTCTGCAGACGTGGTGGTGCCTGGTCAGCTCTGCACAGGAGGATTGCTTGGTAGAACCCTCCCTGCAAAGCCTTTTTGTTTGACTCCACTTTTGTTAGAAGTGTCTCAGCCAGCTCCATGAACATGGACTCTGTTCTGTCACAGTCAGCTACTCCTCATGCTTCGCTTTAGGAGTATTGCCATGGTGGGGCAGGCAGCCCCTGTCATGGCATGGGAATCTGTCTGGTGAGAAATGCATTGGGGTGGAATCTGGGTGTCAGGGAGAGCCAGCAATGCTCCTGGAGCACACCACAGCAAAGAGGTCACTGTTGTGGTGGCACTGGAATTGGCTGGTTGGTGAAGTAAAGGTCCAGCCCTAGAAGACCTCGTTTCTCTGCCTAGACCTCTTGGTTTTTATTTTGCAGGGGCTGTGCTGTTCTTCCCCAGGGATGCTCTACAGACATCTGCCACCCACAGCGCAGTGAGACCACACAGCCAGCCCCAAGTACTGGTACTGGAGTGTGTGAGCGAAGAGGGGATGAG
Organism: Jacana jacana; assembly: GCA_013400555.1. Taxonomy (NCBI): domain Eukaryota; kingdom Metazoa; phylum Chordata; class Aves; order Charadriiformes; family Jacanidae; genus Jacana; species Jacana jacana. Next base: position 112,513 of record VZTM01002048.1, read on the forward strand.
ACTCCGTCCTGGGCAGCCTAAGAGATCCCATACAGCAACTGAGTCACTCCCTCCTCACATTTGGGGTGTTCTCATTTGGGATTCAGACAATTCTGATCTCAGAGATGAGATGAGCCCTGCTAGCCCCACAGGAGCCTGCAGTGTCTGTGCTGGCAGAGAACTCATCTGTGGATTGCCTGGATGTGGCTCTCCTCTGCAGAGGTTGGCGTGGAGCAGGCAGTGCTGCCAGCTGCCCTCACTGTAAAACGGGGAGGAAGGTTGTCCAGGAACGGCTGCACGGCTAGCCCTGGATGAAGGATGCTGGACAAGTCCCAGTGGGGCATCCCCACAGGTGAGGCAGGTGCTTGCAGTGGCATCAGGAACTGGGTTGCCTTTAGAGGTAGGGGTAGATGAGTGTTGAAGCTCTCTGGAAGGGCCAACTGGAGGATCGGGTGGTCTCGGCAGACCACAGGACTCCCTGTGCCACGGCGGCAGGAGGAATAAGAGGAATGTGCCATGTGGGCTAGGCGACATGCTCCCAAAGGCAAAGGCGAGAGTGTAGCCCAGGGCAACGGTGGGGCCAGCACAGGCCAACAATGCCAACCAGTAGGATGAGAGCCCCCAGAGTGCTGCATCCAGTTCTGCAGCCCCCAGCATGAGACAGATGTGGACCTGTTAGAGAGGATCCAGAGGAGGGCCATGAAAATGATTGAAGGGCTGGAACCCCTCTCCTAGGAAGAAAGGCTGAGAATAGAATTTAGGGAGATCTTGTTGCAGCCTTTCAATACCTAAAGGGGGCTTATAAGGATGGAGGGAGGGCTTTTACTAGGACCTGGAGTGACAGAACAAGGCGCAATGGTTTTAAATTGAAAGAGTGTAGATTAGATTGGGTATTAGGAAGAAATTCTTTGCTGTGAGGGTAATGAGACATTGGAACAGGTTGCCCAGAGAAGCTGTGGATGCCCCATCCCTGAGCATGGAAGACCAGGCTGGATGGGACTGTGAGCAACCTGGTGTAAGGTGTCCCTGCTCACGAGAGAGGGGTTTGAGCAAGGTCTTTAAATATCCCTTGGGAGACTTTAACTTAGCAGATATCTGCTGGAAATACAGTATAGCAGAGGGGAAACAGTCTAGGAGGTTCCTAGAATGTGTGAAATTCCTAGAGTGTGTGGAAGATAAATTCATGACACAGGTGGTGAGTGAGCCAACCTGGGAAGGCACCCCACTGGACCTATTGTTGCAAACAGAGAAAGGCTGGTGACTGATGTGATGGTTGAAGGCCGTCTTGGGCATAGCGATCATGAAATGAGAGAGTTTTCAATTCTTGGAGAAATAAGTAGGTTGGTCAGCAGAACTGCGACTTTGGATGGTAATGCAGGGCAGACTTGGGCCTGTTTAGGGGCCTGGTTGAGAGAGTCCCCTGGGAGGCAGACCTGAAGAGCAAAGGAGCCCAGGACAACTGGATGTTTTTCAAAAAGGAGATCTTCACGGTGCAGGAGCAGGCTGTCCCTACGTGCGGAAAGACGAGCTGGTGGGGAAGACTGGCCTGACTGAACAGAGAGCTTTGGCTGGAACTCAGGAAAAAAAAAAAGACTTTATGACCTTTGGAAGAGAGGGCAGGCAACTCAGGAGGACTACAAAGAGATTATGCAGGGAGGAAATTAGAAGGGCCAAAGTCCAACTAGAACTTAATCTGGCTACTGCCTTAAAAGAATAAAAATGTTTCTATAAATACATTATCAACATAAGGAGGGTAAAGGAGAATCTCCATCCTTTATTGGATGCAGGGAGAAACATAGTAACAAAGGATGAGGAAAAGGCTAAGGTCCTTAACACCTTCTTTGCCTCAGCCTTTAATAGGAAGACTTGGCATTTTCTGGGTACCCAGCTCCCTGAGCTGCAAGACAGGAACAAGGAATAGAATGAAGTCCCCATAACCCAAGGGGAAATGGGTTATCAACAACTCCATACAGTGCCACAAGCTTGGAGAAGAGTTGGTCAACAGTCAGATGAGTATGAGCTGACAATGTGCCCAGGTGGCCAAGAAGGCTAATAGCATCCTGGCTTGTATCAGAAACAGTGTGGACAGCAGAACTAGGAAAGTGATTGTCCCCCTGCACTTGGCACTGGTGAGGCTGCACCTGTGTCCAGTTTTGGGCCCCTCACTACAGCAAGGACATTGAGGTGCTGGAGTGTGAGCAGAGAAGAGCAGTGAAGCTGGTGAAGGATCTGGAGAACAGGTCTTATGAGTAGCTGAGGGAACTAGGGTTGTTTAGCCTGGAAAAAAGGAGGCTGAGGGGAGACCATATCACTGTCTACAACTGCCTGAAAGGAGATTGTAGCAAGGTTCGGTCTCTTTACCAATTTACAAGCGATAGAGTGAGAGGAAGTGGCCTCAAGCTGCACCAAGGAAGGTTTAGATTAGGTATTAGGAAAATTTTCTTCACCATAAGGGTTATCAAGCACTGCAACAGACAGCCCAGGGAAGTGTTGGAGTCACCATCCCTGGAGGTGTTTAAAAGATGTGTAGAGGTGGCACTTAGGGACGTGGTTTAGTGGTGGAATCGGCAGTGTCAGGTTTATGATTGGACTCATTGATTTTCAAGGTCTCTCCCAACCTAAATAGTGCTATAATTCTATGACTCTAACCCAAACCATTCTCTGACTCTGTGCCCACCGCCCCCGCCTCCCCGGCAGATGGTGCCCGGTCAAAAGGCGCATTGTTCATTGTGGCTGGGGCCAAGCCGCAGTGCTGGTTGGGCAGCAAGCTCACCCCTGCCAGTGCAGCCACAGCCTGCCAGCTCGGGGCTGGCTGTGTTGTTGGACACATGGGCTGCTGCTTGGAGACCCCCTGGCACCAGGACCTATCCCTGGGGTGCACAGGTAAGCCATGCGTGGGGATGAGATGGCCCTGTTCTGTCCGAGTGGGGCTGCAAGACCTGTGGCTGTAGAGCTCACCCCCATGACGGGGCTGCTGGGGAGACTCCCACACTGAGCACTGCTTCTTCTGGCTGCTTGCCTGCCTTTCCCAAGATGGCCACTGATGTCCTCTCCTCTTGCGCGGCACTTACTATGGCACTAGATTTGGGGGGGATGAGACAGGGCATTTTGGTTGAGGAGGGGAGAAGATGACTCGGGGGACTGGTTTATTTCCATGCTGGTAGCTTTTCAGGAGCCCCCTTCAACACCTGTGTCCTGCTGTCACTGCCCCTGAGGTGTGATTCGTGTATCGATATGCCCAAATGAGCTAACTGGGCTGTGCTAATGGGCGGGAAGAGGGAGGTGGCTCAGGGCCAGCTGCTGTGTCCACATGTCCCCTGGAGGAGCCAGTGCCAGCGGGTGCCACCAGCCCTGGTGCCAGGAGCACAGCCCTGAGCACCAGGACCTGTACTCAGCTCCAGGCTGGAGCTGTTTCCTGCCCACTGTTACAAAATACTTCAGCACTGGGGAGTAAATGAGTCACTGGCACCAGCGGGAACGACTCCCCACCAGGAGTTTCAATTGGTCTCTTGAAAAAGCACCTAGTTCCCTTTCTGAGCCTGGCCCAAACAAAAATAAACACTGACTTGGCGAGTGCTGTGGGGAACAAATCCATCTCTCCCCTCTCCTGAGCGAACCCTGGCCCCTGCTTGGCTCTGGGGAGACCCACCATCATGCTTTGTCACGCCACTGGCAGACGTGACATGAGTGGTGTCCAACCTGCCACCTCCTGCGACACACCACATGGAAGCCCCTTGGGCAGGGAGCATTCTGCCAGGGGTTTGAATGCCTCATCCCACCACCCGTCTTCCCTAGGCGAAGAGTGTGACTCCTGCTGCCACCACTTGCCAGTGCTCCTGCCCCGCTGGGACCTCGTGCAGCACACCGCAGCTGAGCCCCTGGGAAAATGGTGGTGGGAGAAGACCATGGCATCAGGTACCCATCCCCAGGGAAGGAAGACCCAGCCTTTGGCCACCCAGCCCTACTGAACCCAGTGGAGCCCACCAGGGCATGTAGGGAGGAGAGGAAGGGAGGGAGGAGTGAGGCGTCATTCAAGCAGGCCCAGCCCAGCCCAGGCAGGAGCCAGCTTGGGTTTAGCTCTGCCTCTGGCTTGTTTCGCTTCCTCATCTCCATTTCCCAAAGCGTGGAAGGGGATAGAGTTGCTGGATGAAATCCTTTGTTAATTGTGTTCAAATCAGCTGTCAAGAAATGTAGAGCCTTTTCCTTTCGAAGGAAAGCTCACTCATTGCATGTACAGCCTTGAGCCATTCTTTTCTACAAGCTAACTATAAATAAGGATTATAATTTTGTGTGCAAATAACAGTTTACTTGACTGACTAGTAGAGCTGGCTCAATAAAAAGAACTGTAGAGTATAGTTATGGTCACAGAAGTGACTTACAAAAGCTGCTTCATGTTCCAGCTCCAGATCTCTGGGTACGTGTTTGTTTTACAAGTCCAATCTGATTACTGACAAAAATTGGTTTTTAATCTCATTATCCCTCCACAGCCAATACAGCTATGGATTTTTATGTGCCTCAGTTTTCATTAACATAATTACCAGCTAAATTTCAGTTCCCGAATCCTTTATGGCAATAGTTGGTGATGTGTGAAGCAGAGTGAACGCAGCTTGGATTTCAGATACCGACCAGAGCAGGCAGGGGAGAAAATCTCATTTTGACTGTCAAATTGATGAGCAACAAGTTTTGCAAGCCCTTGGCTCTCCTGCACTGTGGAAGTGCTTTTGCTCTGAGGTCTCCTCCAAACTAATCTCTGTGTCACAAGGTAATCCTTCTACCAGATCTTCTCAGCGAGGTTGCTCCCAAGAGCAAGGAGGGAAAATCCCCTCACTTCGAAGGCACTCCAGCACCAGAATGAAACCAGTCATCAAAGGTATTATGTAGTTAGGACACATCAATCCCATGGATCTTGCCTCCATTCTTGAGCATGATGGTAGGGGGATACCAGACTCACACAATCCCCAGCCAGACCTTCAGTGCAACCCACGGGCTTTGCTTTCAGGTGGCATGGTTAGGCACAATGTCATAAACCTCTGCCACAAAACTTGATAGCAGCTCTTCTATGTCCCCTCTCCTTGCTAGGTAAGGCTGGGACATCAGAGCAAAGCCACCCTGCTACTGAGGCAGCAGAAAGTTCACCGGACACCTCCTCGGCACTGCTGGCTGTTGGGGAGGGCTTTCCACCAGGTAAGATGCTGCCTTTGACATCACCCAGATTTCCAGTGGTGAATGAGCAAGACCTGGCAACGCAGCTAATTGACCCCCTGTCATCTCTAGAGTTTCTCATCTTTGTTGTTAGTGGGGTACAACGGGCTGGGCTTATGGTGTTTGAGCATTGGAACCAGGCGAGGGCTGGGGACACTGGTGGGGCTGGCTGCAGCAGAGACATCTCTGTGTGGCATGGAGCTTCTCCTCCCTCTTAACCTTCTTAATCTTTCCTTTTTCAAGAAATTTCGCTCTTCTTCTCTGTTGAGAGCCGCTCCTCACGGTGCCTCAATTCCCAGCTCCAGGAAGCAGCCAGAAAGAAGCTGTGGGCCCTGGAGAGTGATGACAGAGGAGTCTGTGCCCTGTTCAAGGTAGGACCCCCAGCCTGGCTGGGCAGACTGGGAGGCTCTGGGTGTGATGGGATATGTGATGGGACACCAAACCCAGCTAAGAAAGAGAAGCTCTGTAAGGTGTTTTCTTGCATACGGGGACTCTGCAGGGGACTGGAATAAAGGGGGAAATGAACTGGTAATGGATGACAGGCAGATGCAAGGCTGAGCCTCATGTCAGGAGCCTTATATTGGAGTCTCTGAGGGATCATACAGATAGCCCTGGGGTGAGTCTAAAGAGCTGACATTTTATGGGGCTGGGATCACCAAAGCTGTGTGCCAAGCTCAGGTCACCAGTAGAGGACATACACAGAGGTTCTCAGAGTGTTAGGCTTCATATAGAAAAATCCCCCCAAGGTGTAGAGATGTTTCCTGGACTGAACTCTCCTTCCCTGCTGGTTTTTAAGGCCTTGGCCACGTGGGGCTCCTGCAGAGCTTCCCAGAATACCTGGAACAGTGCAGAAATACTAGTGCTAGTAATACTGCAAGGAGCACTTCTCCCTCCAGGCTTTCAGCTCCCGAGCTGCAGTTTGGAAGTTGTGCCTATCATCAACCTGTCATTAACTGAACATTAACCCTTGTGTGGCATGGTTCAGGTGTCCAGGTTTCAAAAGCACAGTGGCTCTGGTGTGCACCACAGGGGAGTAGGTTTGGAGTAGGAGATGCAACGTCTTTGCTTTCCCGCTGTTGTACCACGGGGAGCTGTTGCTGCAAGAACCCCACTCCTCCTGGCTGAAGGACTCAGCTGGCTGGAGCACCCTCCCCTTAGCCCCAGGCAACAAATTCACACAGCTTCAATCTAAACTACGCTAATAAATGAGTGCCTACTCTCATTCCAGGGTCTAATAATACTCTTGTAAGAGTCCCAGGACCATCCCTTAATCTTGCTTTGTCTTCCCTGTGTAGGAGCTGTCAGCCAGGCTGGTCTGTATGCAAGCACAGGAGGATCGGTTCCTCCTCACCTTCAAAACCCTAGAAGAAGTCTGCAAGTTTTCCACATATCTGACTTTAGGTAATCTTTTCAAGGTGTGAGAGATCTAAACAGACAGTGTGAGAAGAAATTTTGGAGTACATATTTGACACCAAAAAAACCGTAATGTAACAGGGTGGAGAGATGAAGAATATGAATTAGAAGACCTTGGTATACTTGTACACATTTATGAAAACACTGATCAGTGAAAAGGACCTGGGAGGGTGCCTTTTGGGTAATCCCTCTATTGCATTTTATATTAAAGGCTGTTGTCTCACAGCATGCTGGTGGCACATCTGCAGGTGGCAGACTGGGAGACATTCAAAGAGCACTTCATCCTGCCCAGTGAAGAAGGGTGCTAACACTGCTTCCCCTCTTCGTTTCTTAGGGTACGTGGGCAACTGCCTGGAGCAGCTTCTCTTTGACCAGGAGTACTGGCTAAACTGTGCTCTGATGGAAGACACAGAGATCAGAGTCACTGTAGATGAAGATCGCTTGGCCACCATATATATGGGTCTGCTACTCCAGGAAGGTGAGAAGGGATTGTGTATGTCAGGAGTTCCTCAAAAGCATCTCAACAGGGCTGTGCTGTAGCCCCATGCTGGGCTATGTCTTGCGTCGATGCCATTGACCTGGCCATGACTCTTTCTATCTGCAGGTAATTTTTTTTCCAGAGCAGTGCCCAGTGTCTGGCAGCTAGAGCAGGAGGGAGAGGAAGGTCTGCAACTCTGCAAGAATGAGCTGGTCCATGTGAAGAGCATTGGAGAGGAGTCCAAGTGGGAAGGGATGTCCTTACTGACAGGTCAACGAGGCCTGGTGCCTGTGACAGCTCTAGAGCCAATACCTCACCCGTTTTACCAGTAAGTAGGACTGGCTAATTAATAGGGCTCAAGCCCAGATTCTTTCCTGATGCATGAGCTGGCACCAAGCCTGGGGTGAGAAACTGCTCTTTCCCCTGGCAGTGGGCAAGAGATACACAATTTTGTGAGGATATACATTATGCATGAAGACAGCCACTGGAACCAATTCAGGTCTTGTTGATGGGACAGAGCAAGGACATACTTTGGATGTCATTCTTGTATGATATTAATTTAGGTCATGTGGGAAATAATTTGTGATTTACAGGTGAGTAACTGGGAGAAGAAGCATAGCCCAAGACTTAGGTTGTACCAGTCAAAGTGAGGTCTCACAATGGATGCCTGGCTGAGCCTCAAAGACACCTGCAGCTCCTCTTGTACTTACATGGTGAAATCCTCTTTACAGCCTGGCAAATTTATCCTTACCATGTGGTGTGAGGCTGCAGCCATGAGATGCAAACTGCCCTCCATGCCCCGTAACACCACTACAAGGAATTACTGGATTGACCATGCTGGCCATGCTCCATACCAGCTCTGGCACTCCCAGGGGACAGAACATCTGTCCTGCTTGTGTGACACCATCCCTGGTGCTGGTCTGGGGACAGTCCTGCACAGAGAAGACCAGTGTGGTTCCCCTTTACTTTGTAGGTGGTTTCTCAAGAATTATGCTGTGAGTTTTGGCATCTCCCAGGAGATCAGTGGGACAACTTCTCAGGCAATTGGTGAGTGATACTTGTGAGGCAGCTGCCCTTGCCAGGGAAGGGCATGGCTCTTGCAAGCCTGGGTTTGGCCACAAATGCAAGCCCATCTCTTGTTCTGACAATGACACTCCATTGCAAGGTGCTTTCAGGGAATACTACATCTTTGGACTCTCTTGAGTGGAGAACAGAACTTTTAAATTGCACGTAGTTAGAAGGGTGATCTGAGGAACACAGAGTGTGTAGGGTTGCTGATGAAATCCTTCTGCCACTGGATTTTCTATTCTATGGTAATTTTATCTCTCCTCTAGTTCTTTCAGGACTGATATTTTAAATAATTGAACATGACACCTGTGCCCACCATTCACCCATTAGCCCTAGGCCATTCCTACCTGGACACGGGCACTGTTCAGAGCACGCTAGTCATGGGATGTCACTGCAGATGTGAATTTGGCGTGTGGCATGATGGACATTTGCACATTTAAAGTTTTCACTCCTGGCACACACTTGAGACAGTGCAGCCTCTATGAAGATCCATATTTCCACCCACCTTCCATACTGGAACTCTCAGAGGTTTCAGTCTATGTCTGCATGGCATTTATCCATGCCTCATATATTTTATTAATAATCCTCTTCTCAAGAAGAAACTGCAGACATCTGAGTCTGAGAGCACCACAAATCTTAGGGAACAGAAAGCCAGCCTTCTCAAGCTGAAGTCATGGTCTCGCCTTGCCCAAGTCTTTTCCATCAAGGAAGTTCTTAACAGTGGCCTCACACTGAAATGCCCTTGTTTGCCTTGGTTTCCCAGTCAAAGGCAGGTGCACAGCCACAGAGGACCACAGAGGAGCAGCAAGGGATGAACTGAGTTTCTCCAAAGGAGACAGCATAGAAGTCATCGGCTTCCTCATTCCAGGACTCCCGTGGTTTGTTGGCAAATCCCTCAGCAGTGGGAGCACTGGCTTTGTCCCAACCCAGTACATAAATCCTGAGGCTTGTGAACCTCTGTAAGTTTACTGCTAAAGTGTAGATTAAATTAAACTCAGGAGAAAATGAAGGGAATTGGGATTTGGAGACACTGACTGTTTTCTCCTCGATGCCTGCCTCACCTTAGGGGAAAAGGCTTGGCGTTTCTGAGTGAAGAAGAAAAATCACTGCTCCTGCGCATCCCCTGCAATGGTGGGGAACAGCACTTCACCACCCTCCTCGGTGACCTGGCACACACTGACATCACCTCTGTCTACCGGCTGGGTGAGTTTTCGCTCTCCATATGTGCCCAGCCCCATGGGTCCCTGTGTAGAGCAATGCTGGGCAGTGTCTAGGGAGCTCCTTGCTCGGGTCTTTACAGGGGACACAACTGCTGTGGTTGAGACAGCCTCCAAGCCTGGTTATAGAGGTTGTAGATGCCCTAAAGAGCTGGGCCCTGCCACACTGCAGTTCTCAGGGGTCTTCTCAGCTTCTAGAGCAGCTCCTCAGCTGTAGTTAACCCGGGCAAATGCTGCTCTTGACTGATCCTGACTGTAGATCCCCGCCTACAGCAGGTCCCCCACTGCTGTCTCACCTTTTGGGTGCATTTTAAGGGAGATGGACAGCTAAAGTGGCAGGTGACATCATTTCCTCTGTGGCAGGAACCAGAAGCTCAGGGTTCCTTGGTGCTCTTCTCAGTTTCTCTATGCTCACTGTGTGGCCTTTGGTCCACAGCTAAATTCTCTGTCTCTATTTCTTGCCTTCTCACTAAGTAGAAGCACAGTGTGGCCATGGAGGGCTGAGTCTGGGATTCCCTGGGGCTCAGGGGACCTCCCAGACCTGCTCAGCTGCAAAGAGCCTGAGGGAGAGGCTGTCAGAGATACAGACATACCTGAAACATCTGAATAGACACAACAAAGCTCTTAAGACAGAGCTGATAAAACCCTACCCCTGTAAAATAAGACCTGCTTATTCCCAGGTATCTATAAAGTTAGCAGTGCTTACCTCACCACCAGCTAAAAGCTGTTCTCCATGGGCTTACACGGAGCCAAGCCCTAGCAGACAGTGGGGTTGGAAACTGCAGCTGCGAGTGCTGTCTGTGGCCAAAAGTAAACCTGCTCTCCCACATGCATGTCTGGGGTTTAGCAGAGCTGCAGGAGAGCTCTATAAAGGTGGAGCACTCTGCCTGCACATTAAGACTGACCAAGGCTTTCGGCTTTTTGTTTTCTGTTTGTCTCCTTGTATAGATGGTTTTGAACCTAAAGCCATGCTCACAAAAGTGCCATCAGGTGAGTACGTGGAAAGGACAGAATGGGATGCTTTTATGATGACTTATGAGGGTGAATTTTGACACGGGGAAACATTGCACTATTGTTTTCCTGTCCCTTCCAGAGACTGTTCTCCGCGGCTGTAAAGATATCCAGCTGCTCCAATCTTGGGAGGAAATAAATGGCTTGGCTACAACTAGCACTTCCGAGCTGTCTAGCCCAGGGAGTGAATCTGCTTCTGCTACATTGGAAGATGTTTTCCTGGAGAAGATGGATGATTTTGAGGATCCCAAGTTCTTCATTGACCTGAATACTGGACACATGGAAGATGCTGATGTTTTTGACCCCATATTGACCTTCCTTAACCAAGACAGTTATATGCCCAGTTTTCAAAGCCTCTATGATCTCAGTTTTTCCTTTCTCAACTCCACTTTTTATGGTTTCTCTGATGAGGATGAACTGGTTTTGTACCTTGAGGCATCCAGGAACTGGGCCAAGAGGACTCATTCAGTTTGGGCTCACGTCAGGCTCTGTTTCCTCTTGGGTAAGCTCTGCATCAAAAAGGTCAAGTTCTCCCAAGCTCGAGTCTACTTTGAGGAAGCCATGAGCATCCTGGACAGGGGTTTTGGGGACCTGCCTCTGTTGGCTGCATTGCATGTGAACCTTGCCTCAATCTACTTGAAACAAAATATGAAGCACAAGTTCTCCTCCTTGCTGGGGAAAACTGTGGCCTTGCTGATCTGCTTGCCTGGCCACTCTTTCAGCTCTGAGAATGAGCTGGAAGTCATGATGTATGTCCTGAAGGAAGCCATTGCTGTGGGTAATGCTCCCTTGGAGGCACGGGTCTGCTTCCTTATTGTCAAGCTCTTCCTCCAACTGGGGAAAAACGATGAAGTGCTGCCTTTTACCGAGCATCTTCAATGTCTCACCACCACTTTACTCAGCCCAGACACTAGATCTGTGCCACTGGATGCTACCCCCATCTTGAGCTACCTGTATGACAAGAAGTACTTGCCAAATATTGCACTGGCATCTGCCAGGTTGTTTGTTCCCAGTGGCCTCAAAGGGGTACCGACACCCATTTGGAGAGCTGGCTTCATTCTCCAAAATGCTTCCAAACTCCTGGGAAACCAACTGGAGAGGAGCAGCATCCCAGCGCTGGCTTGTTTCTATCTCAAGCAAGCCCTGCATTTCTCCTGTGAGACCAAAGCTGTGCCCACCCAGAGGACACTGTGTGCCGTCTTGTCCAGGATGTACCTCCAGCATGGTGTCTTAGATGGGGCAGTTTGTTACGCAGCCACAGCCGTAACCCTCAGCAGACAGATGGGAGAGGAGGAGGCTTTTGAGTCTTCCCTCTCTTTGGGGTGGATGTATCTCCTGAACAACCAGCCGGGCCCAGCTGCAGACATCATGTGGCAGCTCTTACACTCTCTGCACAGGACAGACAGCATGACTCAGGGTGGAGCAGTCCACAATCTCCTGGCCATTGCCCTCAAAGGAGAAGGGCAAGTGCAAAAGGCTGCAGAGAACTACCTCTGGGCCCTGCACAAAGCCAAGGAGACTGGAAACAAGAGGAACCAGGCTATTGCCCTGGCTAATTTGGGGCAGCTGAGCTGCTCGCGTCAGGCACGCCAGCTGTCTGAGCTCTACCTGCTCCAGTCAGCTCAGCTCTACACTGAGCTCCAGGGCAGTGAAGACCTGGAGATGGAGTTGGTGCAGGTGCTGCTGTGGCTAGCGCAGGCCATGGTGAACAGGCAGAAGGTGGAAGAAGGCAAACTCTGTTATGAACTGGGGTTGGTTTTTGCCCTGAAGTGGCGTAACATAAGGAGTAAGTACAGCTTTGCTGGTGGGAACCAGGGCAGCGTTCACCTCTGTGCAGCACCCTGTCAGGTCCCTAACACAGCCCTCTGACCTGTCTTTTTCCCTTCCCTGGGCCATGCAGGTCAGCTTCACATCACTGAGTCTCTCTGCCATTTCTACAGCAAAGTGTCCCCCAATGTCCAGGCCTGCATTACCTACCACGAGCACTGGGTATCATTGGCACAACAGCTCCAGGACAGAGAGATGGAAGGCAATGCCCAGCAGACCCTCAGCCAGCTCTACCAGGCTTTGGGAACACCTGAGTAAGTCTTGTCTGTGGCTGTTAGGTGATGTTAGAGCAGGGTCCTTGCTCACCCAGAGCAAGAGCAGTAGCTTCCCTGGGGTGTCCCACGAGAGAGGTGGGGAAGTTGTGTGTGTAGCAGGCAGGCAGCTGGTTAATGCGCTGCTGAGATTTGCAAGCTGTTGCTGTGCAATGAAGAGGGGAACAGTTTGATGTCAACCAGAGTGCCGTGACGGCTGGGTGAATGCCAGGCTATTAGCTGGGACAAAATCAAGGTCTAGCCAAACACAGTTTTCCAGAGAGACTTCCAGTCTTGATCAGAGGGGACCCAACAACAGGGAATTCATCACTTCCTTTGGAAGTTTATTCCAGTGATTAATCACTATTCACCAGTTAAAATAGGTTCCTTATGTGTTATTTGAAAAGTCTGGCTTCAGCCTACAGCTGCAGAGTCTGCTCTTCTCTCTCCCAGAATATATTCCCCAGGGAGGTACTTTAGACCCCATATCAGCTCACCTTTCAATCTCCTGCTTGGCACATGCAGGTGACTGACTAGATTAGGTAGGAGGGGAGAGAAAGAGACCTGGACAGACAACAGACTTTCTTCAATCTTTCAAGGCAAACATGTCAAATAGTGGAGAGTTAACTCCACTCCACCATGTCCCAGGACAAATGGGCAGGGGCTGTCATTAACTTGGATGTTAACCTTCCCATGCTAGGTCACAGTGAGTTCAGAGGGAAGGATTTTAGGAAGCAGACACCTGTCATGTGAACAGTGCTATTTAAGCTCACAAAAACACCCATTCCCTGGGCTTGAAGCCAAGTCACCAGCAGGCGAGACACCAAGCAAACAAGCCCCAAGTGCTGCCTGATGCTCCCTCAGCCACAGGTGCCTTTTGCAGGCAGTGTGTCCCACCCACTGGCTCATCCTGCTGCTTGTCCCTTTGTGCTCTGGTCACCAGGGGCTTAAAAAGAGGCTATGAGGTCTTGTACATGTAGCCACAGTTCTGCCTGTTTGGTTGCACCAAGGGACAATCAACAGGCAGAGATGTGGTTTTGGGTGCCAGATGCTGTCTGTGCTCCTGTGTGTAGCTGGGAGTGAGTTTGGGGCTTAGAGTAGGGGAGAAAATAGGGATTGGAGATCACCTGGGCAAAACCCTCTAAAGAGGGTTCCCCTTTTTGGAACAAGCAGGGGTGGGTAGTTCCCCCTTTGGGAGCGGGCTGTCTTGGGGCTCCCAGGCTGGTCCAAGATGCCAGATGATGCACACACGTGCACTAAAGCATGGAGACCTGCACAATTTTACCAGGACACGTTGCTGAGAGCTGTGGCTGTCCATTTGTCTCTGACCTGTGGCAAGTGGAGGAGAAGAAGACAGAATTGGCAATGGGGAGGTGTTGTGGCAGCTTTGCAGATGATTGCTGGCAGTGTCCTGTGATTTCTCTGTAATGGCTTTTTGCCTGTTAACATCACAGGGCTTTGAGACAGTCCCTGGACTGCACCAAACAGAGTCTAAGAATCTTCATTGACCTTGAGGAATCTGTGAAAGCAGCAGAGGCCTGGCTGCAGGCAGGAAGGCTCTACTATCTTATGCAGGAAGATGAACTGGTGGAAATGTACTTTCAGGTATGAAGGAGGTGGCTGGAGCAGTCCCATTCTCACCCTGGCTAGCTGCATTCCCAACACAGCTGTATGGCTTGGTAGGAACCTTTTGGGGCTGGAAGACCTGGAAGGGAAAGTTCTTAGGAGCAGTGTAAATCTGCTGCTGGAAGGAGGAGCTGTTGCCTTACACTCATGTGCTGTATGGCATTAAATTCCCTATCTCTCCTTGCATACTTTGGGTTTAGAGGATTCCTGGGTGAAAATAGGTGAATTTATGGAGTAAGAAAGTGATATAGGAGAGCCAAAGGAAGCTGGAGGTGCCAGGTGACTGGTTCCCATTGAAATACACATAGATAAGGGGTAAAATGCCAGGGAAATGCTTGGAGACTTCTTGGAGTAGAAAACTACTGGCTTCTTTCCATCTCTAGCATTATTTTATCAGCTGACCTGCAAAGAGGAGAAGCAGCTCATAAAATGTTAGGGCTCCCTCATTCAGGGAGCAGCTGCTATTCAAAGTTCTTTCACCTGCCCAGAGTAAGCACAGTAGAAGGCTGGTTGGATCTGCTAGAGTTGAACTGAACTGGGGTATGCAGTAAAGCACCAGCCTCGACACATGTAGAGGATGTTTAGGGTCCTCACTCTATTACCCTAGAAGGATTTCTGAACTGGTGAGGCTGGGTGACTGAAGGACACTGTGATGGGAACAAGGAGAGAAGCTTTTCCCATTAGCCACACCAGCCTGCATATAAATCAGGGTGGTAAAGACAGGGAGTTACTCATACAGGGTGGCTGCTCAGTGGCATGGGTGAAATGAATAGATGGCTTTGGTGTCATCCTGTGTCCTAGTGTTCACAAGGGAGATCTGAGGCCCATTACAAAGAACCATCATTGCCTATCTGGGTCATGGGTTCACCTGGGAGGCAGAGGCTAAAAGAGGGTTGACTTCCCATTAAGAAGGGACAGTGAATGCCTGATCTCAGCAGGGCATTTCCAAGTTCCTGAGAGGCCCCTTCCCAGGCAAGGTGACTGGCAATAAATTGTCATGGTATAAGGAACAACATGCTTTCGCTGGAAGCTGGCACCAATGCCAAGTGCATAATTGGCACAAAAAACTGTTCTTCCCAGAAGTTAGCATACCTGCACTCCCTCCTGCTGAGTCTGCCCTTTCTCTGTATGAGCTATCTGTTCCTCTCATCAGTCTTCACACTGGCTCCATCACACCAATGACGGCCCAGGGCCAGGAGAGCTGCTGGCTGCACTGTCCTGTGTCTAAATCCTGATGCTGTTGGATATCCCAGCTGATCAGTTTGTCACACTGACCCCGCACAGGGATGGGTTATCTGGCTCCTGGCTCCATCCTTACACATATCGCTTGCAAGTGCAGCTCAACAGCCCCATACACCTGCTGGCCAACCTGTCTCCATGCTCTTTGGAGCACTGGAGCTCACATTAACGATGACTTGGGATTTATTTAATCACACCGATATCTATGTGACAATGTCTCTGTTCCAAGTTTCACTCCAGTTCCTTTTCCTTCTAGGCAGCCATTCAGACTGCTCTGAAATGGGAAAACTTCTCCTTGGCCATGGATCTTTATGAAAAAGCAGGTGATATCTTTTTTAATGGTAGCCGAAACAGAGATCGAGCGGTGGAGTTTTATAGGGTACTGATCCTTCTGAGCACTTCTGTCCTTGTGTCACCACAAGGCAATGGCCACAGGGAGCCTTTCCCCAGGACTGGCTGCAGCACTGCATGGCTGGGGGTGGAGAGGGATGGGGTGATTCCAAGTGTGCCAGAATACAAACATTGCTGCAGGGGACAAACCTGTAGCACGGATATATTTTGCAATGGCTGCAGCTCACCCCAGAGATCATTCGGGAGGCAGGAATGGGGTCCTTACATTACAAATTCTGGCAGTATTAGGTGTGAGATGGTGACTCGTGGGGATGTGCTTAGAGCCAGAATTTCAGGCAGCGGAGGAAGGGCAGAGATGGCACGGCTCAGGTTTTGAGAACCACACTCTAGGTTATGAAACTCATTTTCAAGGGAGAGAAGGGGTTAGAACCTGAACCTGCAGTGCTCAACCACCCGATCCTCTGCCTGCCTTGCCAAGGGCTTGGTCCATCTCCTGCTGCTCTGTCACCCCTCTGTGGGCAGTGCTGTATCCATACTTACAGGAACAGCCTGGACTCACTGTTCTCTCTCTGCAGGGTGGTGCTGTGCCTTTGGCCAGGAAACTAAAGTCCAGTAAGACAGAGCTACGGCTGTTCAATAAGCTGGCAGAGCTGCAGATTGGGCTGCAGGGCTACGAGAAGGCACTGGAGTTTGCCACGCTGGCAGCCAGGCTGAGCATCAGGGTCGGTGAGTGATGCACACCCACAGGGTGTGGGAAGGTACTGGCTCTCCGTCAAGGAGTTGCTTTTCTGGATGAGAGCAGTGTGTGCACATGAAAGGGGGATCTGCTTTCATAACCTATTCTTACCCTAAGTGGTAGCATCTTTTTAAAGCGCTTCCCTAAGTTGCATGGCAGCCACATGGGAGTGCTCTGCCATGGTGGTGGGACCAACAGAGCAGAGGGTTGTGGCTACACACAGAAATGAACAGTTTCTCTCTACTCTGGCTCTTCTGATTAATTCATCCCTTCCCATTACAGAAATAGTTTGCATGGTCAAAATGCCAGTATAAATGCCTGAGGTGGAACCAGTTTTGTAGTAGCTCTTTCCGTCACCCAAGAAATCCCCTGGGTGAATGATATACTCCCTAGGCAATCTGTCCAGCCTTGGTACCACCACCCTGTCTATGGCTCTATTTTCTCTGAACCATCTTCAAAACCAATGTCTCTCTATACCCATGCCCCTCAGCTGTTAAGCCAATGCATCCTCAAGCAGCTGAGTGTGCCAGGGTGGGGATGCATTGTGAGCTCGCTGCAGGCTGGCTGTATCAGCAGCTCTCTTCCAGGAGATCAATTGCAAGAGCTGGTCGCATTCCACCGCCTGGCTACAGTCTACTATTTTCTGCATATGTATGAGATGGCAGAAGATTGCTACCTGAAGACCCTTGCTCTGCGTCCCTCCTTGCTGCAGTGCTCTGGAGAAGCCCTGTACTACTGCAAGGTGTATTGCCACCTTGGCAACCTGACCCTGAACAAACTGAAGGTAGGAAACCCTTTCATGGTGCTGTTGTGTTGAGCACTCTGGTCCTGACCGAGAGCTGGAGGTGGAGTGTCATATCTGCTGGCAGGGCAGCCACACATGTAGACAGCTGCATCCTGTGACTCTCCATCCTCTGCAGCTTTAGAATAAGTGCACACAATGCTGAAACAACCAGATTTTGAAGGGGGAAAGGCAATTTGGAGAGAAGCGCTGGCACTCAGCTGTGACTATATAGAGCCCATTTCAATGAAGTCAGGTGTCACTGGGTTCTGCCTGGAACCAGTAGGCTCTCCTCCAGTTCCCTTATACCCTGTGACCTTCAATTAAACTACTTCCTAATGCCTGCCTTGTTCTTTCGGTTAGGATGAACAGGATGCAGCAACCTACTTCCTCCTGGCCCTCGCCGCAGCAACCGAGCTGGGAGACCAGGAGCTGCAAGGCTTCATTCGCGCCAAGCTGGGTGGCATCCCCGATGTCCCACAGGGGCCTGAGGGCACGCCTGGCTGTACCACATACCGGCCCAGGTGGCTGAGTGAAGGCGGCCATGTCGTCTGACTGATCTTCCACTATGGGGACTCCAGTATAAGCCATCAAGCAGCAGCATCATGCCATGCCATGACACTGGCACAGGTCCATGTGCTCTCCAGAACAACTGGTCCAGGAGAGGTCCTGAGCCACATCCTAAGGAGCTGGCAGTGTTTGGTCTTCTTGTCTCCAACAGGGAAGGGGCCAAGCACATGGGACCCTGCCCCAAGTTTTTGGGAGCAGGGCTGAGCACCGCAGTCCGGGCAGCATGTTGAGACTGGGTATCTGGGTGGGATGATACCCTGGCAGCAGTACTGGAGTGTTTGGAGCAGGACTGATTGTGGAGGAGTGACAAATGGCATTTCAGGAGCGTGGATGCCCTGCCTGGGACAGAGACAGGAGAGTGCTGCCACGTGCCTCCCTGTCCCCACCAGCTGCCCTGCACACCTGGGGTCCCATGGGACAGCTCATCCCAACCCAAGCGTGTTTTAACTTGAATAGAAAGAAACTCCTTTATTTATTCCTATCTGGTTTCTGTCATGTCTGCTCTGCGGAGCCCTGTGACCCATACCTCAGCAGAGCCCAGGGCCTCTTTGGTACAAAGCACCACCAAAGCTTTTGGCAGGGAGAGGTAGAATTAGGAGAAGGAGGAGAAATGAAAGGGGCTGGTGAAGCCTCTGCTGAGGACAAGTCCCTGTGTGCAGGTGGGCGGCTGCTCCGGGACAGGTAGAGCCCACCCTCATCCCAGGTCTGCTACTCAGCCTCAGCTCCAGCACTGGAGAAGCTGGAGGTGGCCTACTCTGCCCCACAGCTCATGTGTGCTTTCAGCATCTAAAGCATGACCATGCTATGGGCCCTGCATGGAAAAAGAGCCATCAGTCCTAACCCAGCCCACGCTGTGCAGCCCAGCTCACTTCCCAGCCTCTCTTCTCCAGGCTGCAGTGGAGGGTTGGGACACAGGAGCACTGGGGAGCGAACGGTGAGCCTGGGGGCACTGGTCTGTGCTGTGACACACATCCAGTCCCAATGCAGGGGTGCTGACAGGGGACTTTTGGCAGTGGGAGGCAACGTCACTGCCTTTGCTTGGGCCATTGGCAGCTCAAGAAGAAACCGACCACTTAGCAAAACTGTCTTCAAGTGCCCTACATGACTGGAGGAGAGGCAAAAACTCCTCTGTGGAGTGAGCAGGGAGAATCGAAGACGCAGAGGAGGTTTCTCCCAAGAGCTGCTGCCCAGCACCGGGAGAGGACACAGCTCTCCTCCACAGCCGATCTCACCACCAGAGAGCAATAAATGCCTGTGTTTGCAGCCTCATGGGGGTGAGTGCCGCTTCCTGGCTAATACTGACCTCAGTTTTGAGTCTGGATGGGTGCAGAGTGAGGAATGAGCAGTTTTTCCAGCTCATCTCTTTTTCTATGACAACAATCGCCAGACAGTCAGCAGGGGCTTCACAAGGAGACCCTGTTCCAAGCCCTTCTACCTCCCTGATGCTTGGAAATGCTAAATGCAGAACATTCATTTCCTCACTGCTCATTGCAAACACTGCGTTTGTTTTCCCTTTTGAATCCCTGAGAGGCGTCCATTATCAGGGCAATGAATAGGTTACTGCTTGTTTACCAGTTCCTGCAATACCATTAGAGGACCCTCAGCCCTGAGCTCAGAGGAGGTGAATTTTCATCCCATTTGAAGTACAGCAAGCTGGGTGGGGAACTGGTCCCCAAAACCTTCCTGCCTCACTCCATGGGGTTGCCTCTTCTCGGTTCAGGTTGGTGCTCACCATGCTAGGGCAGGATCTTTTCAGCAGTTTTCCAGGTCAGTCCCCCTTTTTTCTTTTCATACATGGGGAAAAGCAGAGTTTCACATTTTTGTACCAGAAGGCAGGTCAATGTCTACTGGCGCTATCAGGGCTGGGGGAGAGGGGGGAGCTTTGATGACTCTGGAAGACCTGCATGGTCTGCATGGTGCAGAAGTGCCTTGCCCTGGCACCAAGATCTCCACCCATCTCTCTTGCCACCCTCACCACCTCACTTAAGGACTCTGCTCAGCCCCACGATACCTTGCCTACAGCAGCTCCTGCACCCAGACTGTCTTGTCCTCAGCAGTGCCCTCCGGGGACCTGAGATGAGGCCCAAGGCCACCACGAGACTGTTGCCCAGGTGTCTGAGGTTGCAGCTGGCCAGGCTCTGCACCTGGGGGCCGGTATGTGGGTGGCTGTGTCTCTGTCTGTGGCAGACCCCCCAGGCCCACACCAGTGGCCAGTGACTGCTGTGGTTCTTGTCGAAGTTAAGCCCAGTGGAGGGTGAATCATGCAGAGAGCATCCCTGCTAAAATATCCCTTCCAAAGCCAAGGCCCGAGGTTGTTCTGCCTCGCACCAATGAGAAAAAATGGGCTTTGTTTAAACACAGAGGGTCAGCGTTTCAGCTGGTCTAAATCAGCGAAGCTCTATGAAGTCAAACAGAGATGTTTTGATTTGCAGGGACTGTAGATCTGGCCTGTGGTCCTCTTTAAATCACAGCAAACAAATTTGTGGTGCCTGGGGGAAAACAAGAGAGATTTGCTCCTTGGGAATGTCCTATAAAACATCATTTCCCCTCTCCCTCATCTGCCCACCCACTCCCACATGCTAAGACAAGGCTGGGCTGTTTTCCTTAGTGGGATGAGAGGTCAGAGTGGGTAGGGCTAATTAAACTCCATGATAATACTTGGAAATAAAGTGAAACTTGGAGAGGCCAGTTCTGTGTACCAGCTCCTGGGACTGTGCCTGAGGGAGGATGAGGATGCCATGTCCCTCCAACCACCAGCACAGTTTGACGGACAGAGAAACATGCTTTGGGGACTTTGTACCAGAGGAGGTCACCAGGTGATGGTGCTGGTCCTTGGGAAGGTGGGGGTTATGGTCCTCCGCTGCTTCCTGGGCAGGGGCGGTGTTTGTCATTTCTGGGTCATGGTGACTGGAGAATTTCTGTCTTCTGTACACAGCCAGGAGCACATAAGGGGTACACACCCCAAGGTGCTGTGGGGTGCAGAGCCTGGCCAGCGCTGTAGTGGTGCTACAGGAGAAGGTTGGACGAGCAGGTAGAGGAGGTATTTGTCCCATGGTAGGCACTGACCACCAGTGTCCAGCCCTCCTTCACCAGCACTAATGTCAGCCCAAACAGATGGAGAAAGAAATAGGGGAAAGGGAAAGAATGGATCAAGTCTCCTCTTACGCCAGGTGTCATTATCTTGCTGTGGCTTGTGACTTATTTCTGAGCCACATGTGACTGTCTGCTCCATGTCTGCACCCAGAAGTCTTCCTTCCTTCAGTCCTCAGCCAGCCAAGCTGGAAATAGCACCGATGGGGACCATGTGCAGCTGCACATGCCTTCACACGGCTGCTAAAAACAGCACCTTCCTTTCCAGCCCTTCCCAAGGTTCACCCTTGGGTGCTGTAGGAATCTCCTTGCTTCAGCTTCGGACAGTGGAAATGCCATGACAGGAATAATTCCCAGATCATCTTAGCTTCAGTGTAAACCTCCCAAGGCATCAGGAAAAAGGAAGCACTGATAACTGTAAATACAGATATGGACAGAAGTGCAGATATACCTAGATTTATTTGGGTTTACACAGAAACTACTCTTTCCTTCAGAAATACAACACCCAAGAATTGTGACTATCAGCAGGTATCAGGTATCTTTCATTGCTCCTTCACTGTACAGTGCTGCAAGTCTTCACTGGGCCTGTGCTGGATGGAGGCTGGGCTGGATGAAGAGACCTTCCTATTCCTATCTGCACCATACAGCTCCAACCCAGTCTTTTGCCGCTCCATGCCTCAGATCCCATTGGTCAGATGAGGGATAGAAACCCTCTCTGAGTACCATCAAAGCCTGGCAGCTGGGCAGGGAAAGCACAGGGTGCTTGGGAGGGAAGTCTGAATTTCAGTGGTGTGCTGCACCGATTGACGGTGTGGATGGGAGACATCTCTCCCACTCCAAGGACTCACACTCAGGCCTCCCATAACCAGAGTCATCAACCACAGCTGGTATTGCTGCACCACTCCTGCTAAAAGCACCCCATAGCTATATAGAGCTGTTCTGGAGCTCATTGCCCAGGCTTTGTAGCTGGTGCTCTAGGATTTCACATCGTTCATCCATCTCCATCAACCATGGATTTTGGCAGAGGCTCGTCTCCAGCACAGCCTGTCTCTGCTGGGGCTCCTTGGTTGGTGTGGAGGAGCAGAGAGTCTGAGGCCACGGTAAACCTAAGCTCATCTTATCTCAGAGGTGTCTGGTCCTCTCCAGCCAGCATCTTCCCATCTTCCAAGCATCATGTTGCCTGGAACAGTACTGAGGAATTAGTAAACACCAGCTGTTCTGCTAGGCAGAGGTGGCTGAAGTATGTAAACTGGGCAATTTAGATTAACAATAATTTATTTTCACAGCAACCCGGGTTTTTGTTCAGTGATAATTGGGATCATAAATATGTATGCCAGGAGGTGTATCGGAACTTGATGCTGGAAGGCTGAGCAACAGCCAAGAGCCACTAACTGTAACTGCGTGTGCTTAATTAACCCTTCCCTGCCCTGGGGTAAGGCAAAAGCCACCCAATGCAACCAGTCTGTGTGATCTGGGATAGGGGCCCATGTCTACACCTCTGGTGTCCCTATCCTTGCGGTGTCCCTGGAGGAGAGAAGATGCAAAACCAGAAAGCAAAGAAGGACAGGAGGACAGGGCAACTGGGAAGTGGCCAGTGATTGTGGACAGGGAATAATGAGAGCAGATGTAAAAAAAAAATATTAAAAATTCCAGCTGAGATTAAATACTTCTTATGCTGAGACAGCACTAGGCATGGGTCAGCCCTGGAGATGTCATCCCTGCTGTCACTGGCCACAAGGTACACAGATATCACCAGGATTTACCAGCACTAATCTCCAGACAGCAAACAGGATGAGAAAACATTATCCCTTCCAAGTGCACAGCTGGCAGGGACCATGTGTGCCAGTGACAGGCATACATGGATTGGCAACCATCTCTCCTGGGAACCAGCTGATGGGCTAAGAGCCCCATGTATTGTGTCAGCTCTGCAGAAAAATGCGATGGTGCCAGGGTGCACCAAGGGTCCCAGCTAAGCTGCTTATAGCTCCCCAGCTCCTGCAACAGCTAAAGCTCCTCTGAGAAGGAAACACAGGCAAGAAGCAACAAGAAGCTCCCCTCAATGCAGCACTGGAGACAAGCGTAGGAAACAGCACAAGTGCCAACAATTCCTGTCACACTACGGGGCGGGGGCAAAACACTCGGTATTTGGCTGCCATGAAGGCTGTTAGAATACAGTCCAGGAATCAGGATGAATGCAAAGAAACGAGCCCCTTAGCACCAGACAGTTTTTGAGAAAGGAAGAATAAATTCTTACATAATGAAATTCCCTTTGTGCACTGTTTACAGGATGGTGGTTTTGTATTTCTGGTTTGGTTTGGCTTGGGTATTTTTTCTGTCTTTTGCACCTACCCTGACAGTGGTGTTGGGACCACACAAGAATTCATAAACATACATCAGCACGAAGGGGGCAACAGCTGCAGCATTTATGTCCTGACTCTAAGGTTTAATTCTGCCTGGGATACTTTCAGTTCCTTGCAGCTGGTTTTGGAATTGCAGCATGACTTTTTCCTACTGCTGCCAAAGATTTAAGCCATGCTTGATCCCTAAGTACTAGTACAATATTAATCAGGTTAGAAAACCCACCTTGCTCCAGTGCTTTGGGAAAAATTTCCAGAAGTTCCTATACAACTCTGGTGTGTCAGGCTTGTCTTCTTCTGAAGTTTCTCCTGGACTTCCCTAACACATCAGCTGAGCTTTTCCATATTGTTCATCTCTTGATTTGACAGAAGAATAAACTATGTGCTCTTGTGGTGGCCCCCCCTTGGGTTAGGCCATGCTGGAGCACCCCAGAGGTGCACAGCAACTGAAGGGTTGCGGTGTATCCCTGAGCAGCCAAATTTGGTAGCAGTGGCATTGCCTCCTGACTCATCTCTCTGTCCTCTGAGTCTGCATCACCTTATATCTGTTCTGGCAGCTATTTGATACTCTAAAAGCTCCACTCTTTGGGTGGGGTGACAGGACCTGCTTCTGCAAAGTAGAGTTTGTGAGTCTGTCCTGACTTCTGTCAGTCCTCTGTCAGCTCTGTTTTCCTTCTGTGTCCTCCTTAATTTCTCCTTCAAATCTCTTTGTCTGAGATTGGCATCTTTTCTTCTTAAATCTCCTTGATGCTTTCTTGATAAACTATTAGACACGAGCACTCGCAGGGCCTATAGTTCTCAGGTTCTTTCTAAACCTGCCATGAAAACTCTCAGGTAACTGCTCTTTTGAGGCTCATTGTGCTCTCAGGATTCATCTCCAACAGAAAATGTATGTCTTGATCGTGTTTATCTGTTGTATTTTCATGCATAAGGATATAATGGACCAAGAGACACTTAGGCAAGAGTGTCTGTTAGGTACTTTACAAATCATAATAGTGTTCTGCAAGGACATCTGGTGATTTGCATTTGCTTTTTGGCAGGAAGGCTGTTGTGTTTGGAAGTCAGTGGGTGTCGCTTCGATGGTCCCACAGTTGATGAAAATCTCATTTTGCTTTTGTCCAGGTTGAAACCTGCTCCTGCTTCTCCTCGAAGACCTAACCCAGGACTGTGAAGGGTGGTGCTTCAGTGCCTTAGCCCAGAATGTCATCTTCTGTGACATTGTCCTGCCACTCTGGCATGCTGCTGGCAGTCCATTCTTCCATTTGCATTTTAACCCAGGGTTGTGACTGCCTACATCTGGCTGGTGAAGGAAAATGCCACAAGAAGGACTGAGAATGGCTGATTGGCTCTATCTTGGTGGAGGGGCTTCTCTTCCAATTTACCTCATTCCCTCCCATATTTTTACTTCCAGTGCAATACATCTTCCCTGGTACCATTTTATTTGTACATTTCTGCAAGACTCAGCCTCTTGGAAATCCATTCTGTATACGTCACCGTATTAGTAGAGGCATGTCATGTCACATCACTTGCATTTTGACATCCCTGTGTTCTTCTTCTGCTGTAACACACGCAGACTCTCTGAGGTCTGGTGGCACAGTCTGGGCACTCCCTTCTCTGCCAGTTTGCACTACCTGCAGTGTCACCCATGGGTGTCATCGAAAACCCTTAGCCATGGCTTTGACAGGATGGCTCTTTCCCTTGCTTTTCTGCTCTGCAAGCTTTAGGATAACAATTTCTCTTGTCATAGTGACTGCAGAGGACTGCACCATCATTTTCCATTGTCATGTTTTTCTCAGCACCACTCCCAGACATTTCTTTGCAGTTATCTTTCTCTTCTGCTTTTTATCTCTGCATATTCTCTTGGATGTGTTTTGCTTTTTTCTCTGTTTCCTCTGCTGGGCTGTGGAATACTGCTGAGCCTGTTTCACTCACCAAGCAAGCCTGCCCCTAAGTGCCCTTTCTCAAACGAGCTCCCTCTTCCCATTCTATAGTGAACAAACAGACTCTAAAGGCTGGATCAGGTGGGTCAGGTGCTTTGTGAACTTCAGCAATAAACAAATCTGTTGTTTTCCAGGCTCACAAATGGATGTTGTTTTTCTGGATCACAGCTGTGGATGTGTAGCTCTCATCAATGCTTATTTCTAGCAGTCACAAAACCTTGCCCATGTCTACCTGTCACTTCTGCAGGTGGGAACCTGCAGGGGTTTCCCAGGGCTGCTGGCACTGTATGCAGCTGCAGCCTTTGCCCATCCCTGATTGCAACACTCTGCCTTCATGACGCTCTCCCAGTCAGCCTTGCTCCGGTTTGGTTGTCTCCCCATCCTATCCTGAACAATGTCCGATTGCTAAACGTTTCCCAGTCTGGGGTCTGGATGCTGGTGTGCTGCTGTGCACCTTGTTTTCTAGGTGCTGTTTCTTTGTTTTCTCTTTGCTTTGGTGGATTCCTTGGTTCTGATTGCCTGTGTCTGGGGGAGCCAGCTAGTCTCTGTGCCCCGTTGATGCCTTAGCCAATGAAGCCGGGAAGCGGTGTGGTACGGCTGTGGGCACTCCTTACCATGCTTTCAGCCAGCTCTGCTTTTGGGATGATTTAACTGCATGCGTGTGGCTCTGGACGCACTTGCTAAGCCCTGCTGAGAGGCAGAAGCCATTTGCTCGTCTGTGGGTGCCAGTGTGAGACTGTCTCTCTGCCTGTGCCAGGTGCTTGCCACAGCAAACTTCAGTGCTTGGTCCAGGACAAGGCACCAAGGAAGCTGCAAGTGCTGTTTCATATTTCCCAGTCACATGCCTACCACATGGATTGCTATCTGGGTTTTCAGGGCTGTGGGAGGCTCGGTGGTTAGGGTGCACCAGCAGGTTGAAGTACTGTGTGACCTGGATTTGCCCTGCTCTCATCAGCTTCCTGGCACTCTTGAACAAGTGTCCAAAGCAAAGGACATTATGAAAATATCCATTCCCTGGACACTGAGTTACTCCGAGGAGATTGCACTGCCCCAAATACAGGGAAGGGGAGACATTCACTGCTTGTCTTCAGACAACAAGAGTAAGATGCTCACATAGCAAGTCACCATGAGAAATGATGGGAGGTGGGTCTGGGAAGTCTGGACCACAGGGGAGAGAGAAAATAGCACAGAGAAATCTACATTTTTGGATGGCTGAGATGTTACCAACATGCCCATGCTCATCCCCATGTGAGTGCATGTGTGCAGGGGGTGTACACGGGAGAGAGAGAAGCTCAGGAATAATTAACAGCTCATTAATATTTCCTGCGCTCCAGGCTAAAGGTCATTACCACAGGCAACCTCACAGACATGGTTCCACTCTCACAGGCACCCTGAACCCATCCCTGCCAAACTACAGCCGCCATCCCTGTATGATTGAGGGAAACAAGCCCTTTCCTTTCCCTTACTTTCAAACAACAGTGGGAGGCCTTGGATGATGCAAAAAATAAACATAAACCATGGCCAGGACAAAGGCGAGTTGCTGCGCCAGCTGCTATTGTAAACAGTGCCTTTTCTCCCCTCCCCAGGCACCAAGCTTTCCTGGAGGTCCCTTCCAGCCCCTGCCATCCCAGCTCTTCTCTCTGCATCTGCCTTCCCTTCTTTGTTTTGGTGACACTTTCCAAAGAGCTCACAGCTGGGCTGATGGGCCCAGCGCTGTCCGGTATCGGTGTGAGAGGAAGAGGATGAAGGCAGCAGGGAAGGGGAACTGGAGTCACTCTCACTCCTGGAAGCTGTGGAGAGTCCAAGTACTGCTCTGCTGTTCATCTACCTTCTATTGCAGTCCTTCCCAGACATGCTGCTATCCAGGCCTGGGAACAAAGCCCATCTGAGCTGCTCCACTCGCTGGTACCTCATTCACACTGGGCTTTGGAGCAGAGAATGTTCCTGCTCTGTCTCATCTTGCTCACGAGCAGCAGACGAGGAGGAACGGATGGTACCAGAGAGAGATGCTGGCCTGAAACCAAGTGCAAGCAAGAGGGAACATCTGTAGTGGGGAGGGTGTTTTCCAGCCCTCCATTAAGATGGAGGAACCCTTGGTCACCTCTCCAGTGGTGCTTCAGTGGAGAAAAGGTGCAGCACAAGACACTTCAAGAAGGCTGCAGGTAGCTGCCTGCAATGTCTCTCCGTGTCTGGGTGCTGTTGTCTGCCCAGGCTGGGGTATGAGCTGGTAAGCCTGCTGCCAGCATGGCGAGTGAGAGGAGACGGAGCTGTAGGTAACCACTTCATCACCTTCTTGTAGTGAGGCAAATTTCCAACCACTTTGTCCACAGTGGTCCGTAGAACCTGGCATGAAGCCAGCCTTGTCCTTTTCTTTTTTAAGAAGCACTAATTAAGCTGGATTTACTTGGCTAAGGGACACCTTGATTCAAGACATGTCCAGGGTAAGTTTACCAATTGTTTCTTGGGCAGCATTAAATGATGGTATTTATCAGGTCCTGACCCTGAGATGGTGTAAACACTAAAATTACCCTTCTGAACCTCAAAAGGCTTGTCCAGCCGGGCTCAAAGAGCTCCTCAGCCCAGACACGTGTCCTTGTCCCCAGCAAGCAGCTGGCAGCTCCTGAAGGCAGAAGGCTGGTTGGAGGGGCTCTGCATGTCTGCCTGGCATCCCATAGGTCCACCTCCAATGTCTTAAGCAACTCAGGTGAGCAAGCAAGGACCAACCTCCATGAACTGTAATGCATGCCGGGAAGTGTGGTGGAATTTATGCATATTTGTGTACTAGTATCGATAAAGATGGACTTTGTTATGGATCTGAAAGGGGATGAAACTGCAAGCCAAAACAAGGTACAGCTGCCTCAGGAGATGTTCTTCAGGCTGGCAGGTTCTGATCTCCTGTGGACATAGCATGAGCAGACTATGCATCACACTGTGACTGATCCACAGTGTTTCCCTGCTGCAAGGTGGAGTTTTCAAATGCCTTGAAAGCTGGCAAAACTCCAACAACCGCCGGATTACAGCGTCAGTTATTTCCCTCATAGCGCCTTTTAAAATCCCTGATTTTCTTATTATTCAATTTTTTGTAAATATTCGTTCTGAAAGCTACGATTCTGGGCTCCCCAAGGTGGTAGCACATGTTCTCCTATTGGCCCTAGGTCTCCTGGTTCAGCCTTTTAGAAAGACATTCTGTCCTGATTTTCAAAGCCTGCAAGTGATAGTGAATGACTCCATTCCTGCATCTGCTGATCTGCTAGTTAATTACTTTGCTTCCGACTCTGAATTTGTCTAATTTTGATTTCTAGGCTCAGGATCCACCTGTGTCTTCTGCTATTCAGTTGAAGACCTTCTTTTCATCACAAAGCTTTTTTCCAAGCTGATCTGCAATCAAGTTACCCATCTGTCTTCTAATTTTCAAAGAAAATAGATTGAGCTTCTTTAATGTTAGTGCAACTCCAGGTCACCAGACCCTTTCTGTTTTCTTATACATTGAGTGTACCTCAGCAAGATTTCTAAGTGTCATATATATGCTGAGGGACCTCTGAAGGAGAGGAGAGAAAACTTCTCTCCAAAACGGGCTGAATTTTGCAGTTCAGATTGGCATCACACCCAGTTTTGTTACTGTTCCCAGTACTGTTCACAGTTAAGAACTGTGTTTAACGTTCAGTTGCACAAATAAACATGACCCTTTTCTGTCTGCCTTTAGTTAAGCAAGATGATGTGTTTATACTGCAAGACTTGAGACCTGTCCTGAAGCTTTTACAATGTCACGTAAGACAGGGTACAACAAGGGATTCCATTTACTCAGGCGAATGAAAAAGCGGTGAGAGGGACGCCTGGGTAGAAATTCCCGCTCTGTGTTTACAAAGAGGGCCAAAGCCAACTGACATTTTCAGAAGAACAGAAATAAGTGCAGACGTGAGGGAAGCATCATCCACAGGCACGTTCAGACAGCCAAGGAGCAGCGCCAGCCTGGCTACCGTAGGTGAAGCTGAGCATCCACCTGCAGCTGCATGGTAGTGCAGTGCCAGGAGCCAGCCCGGGTCCCCCTTGGGGCCAGCATCTCCTTCAGCTGCTCTTTGGGGTAGGAAGTGTGTCTCAGCGTGCTGGGAAGACGTGGCTGAGGGTGTTGGTCTTTGGGTACAGGGGCAGTAGTGGAGGAGGAACAGGACTCGGAGAGTCACTGACGGGGCTGTGCACAGGCATGGTTTTGGAGGGTGGAGGACAGTCCATACACCAGATTCTTGGCTCGTGTTCTGTGACAGATTGGTCTTGCCCGGCTTGCAGGGCTGTGATCACAGCTCCCAGGGATGTTCCACAAGTAGCCACCAACTCGTTATCATCGCTCAGTGACCTGTGAACAAGCCTGGCCACGACTGTGCTTCCCATCCCTGCAGATTCATCAGCTCTCCGCAGTTTGAGACTGCTAAAGAAATCATGAAATAGACTTCTAAACCCAATCTGGGAAGTTTGAGCCCACGGGAGATTTCCCACAGCCCCTCCAGTGATGAAGCCACCTCGGCCTGGAGCTACCTCTCTCCCCACCATGATGGACAAGAGTCATGGAAGCAGCATGTGTGATAGCAGGGCATTGGCTTTACTTGGGTCATTGTGAAATTGTCATGGTTTAAACCCAGCCAGAAGCTACAACCATAAGCTACCCATTGTCTCGCCTTCCCCAAGAAGGACAGAGAAAAGAGGGAGAAAAGCAGGGGAAAGCTAAAAAAAAAGAAAGCAGCAGCTCATGGATTGGGATAAAGTCGGTGCAATAGAATATCAGAAAAGGAAAATAACAATAATAATGACAGAACTCTCACCACTGGGTGAATTGGCACCACCTCAAGCAGTGGTCTCTGATTTACTCCCCCTGGCCAACCCTGATTTATATTCCGAGCATGATGTCTATGGCATGAAACATTCCTGCTGGCCATTCCATCATTCTGCCTAGGCTTCTCCTCGGTTTCTGTGGGAAGAGAAAAAAAAGCACTAGAAAAACTATAAACATCACATAGGAACAACTAAAACGATAGGTATTATTGACTTTTTCCTTTCACACTGAATCTGAAACAAAACCATCACTAGAAAGAGAATTAACTCTGTCCCAGCCAAGACCAGGAGAGAAACAAAACATTTTAGACAGGTAGCTCCCAGAATAGCCCTCTGTTTAATTTGTTCTCTCCATCAGGAGCAATACGGAAGGCTTTGATCTAAGGAGGCAATTCTGCACTTTCTGGTTTTTAGGGTGATGGCAGGCTTTCATGGGAAGGCTGGGGGCTGCACCCAGAGGGTTGGCCCTGGAGGATGGGTTTGTGAGGGACAGCATCTAAAGCTCAGAGGCTGCCTGAGGAAAAGAGAAGCTGGGGCCGGCAGGTGGAAAGGCTGCACAAACCCCCATGGAAAAGGGATTACCACGGCAATGAGCACCGGGTGCTCCAATTTCAGGGACGTCCTGGACCTTTTCCAGAGAGAAGCCCAAGCTGGAGCCTGTAGAAATCACTGCCACCTGCCAGAGCTGCTTTATATGCAGGCACACATCAGCTGAACTCTGCTAATTCAGTTTTAGTAAGACAATAATTGCATGCTTATTAAAAACAACAGATTTATTATTTTTTTTAAATGACAGATACTCAGTGACTGCCGAGGAGACATGGATTGATTTCCTGTTTGTCAGCCAATCTTCAATTATTGTTATTATGTATCATTGTATTTAGTTTCATAAACAAAAAGCAATGAAAACCAAATAGATTAACATTAGAGACCTATAACTTAATTTACCTATAATAGCTTTATTAGCTCAAAGCCTGGAACATTCCAATAGAGTTTTAGCCCAGTGAGTTCAGCACTTGTGATACAAGGGCTCGCAATAACTATGGTGACTTTAAAAAAGTACGTCACACTGTCTGGAAGAGAGACAGACTCCCAGAGAAGCCAGTTCTCCGGAAGGCAGGAGGTTAAAGAGCCTTACGTTTCTATCGAAGTTTGTGTTATACTCACTTTTTAGAGTGTTCTTATTTCAGTGTCTATTAGCAAATCATCTCGCCCCACGCCTGCTGGTTTGCAGTGTGCCCGAGGGGAATGCCACACTGCAGCACTCGGTGGCCCTGTCATATCTTGTGCATGTCATGGCTTCATCACATGTCTCATTAGTTAATTAGAGGACAGAAGAACACGCGGTAGAAGTCGGAGAAGCCCTACAAAACGTGTCAAATGAAGCGCAGAAAACGAAGCCGAAGGTGCTGCCCTTTGACAGAGTCACACTTTGGGCATCTTGTTCCTGTCATTCAGGATGAACACGGAGTGCAGGCAGATCCTTGTGCCATGCCAGGACAGCTCGATTAGTGGAAAAATCCACTTAGCACAGCACCTCGCTGCTGCACCATGCCCAGCGGCAACCTCCTCTCCAAAGGTGACCATCAGCAGCATGCCATGGCCCTGGCTTTCAGCAGAGACTGTGCTCAGTGCAATTCCGGAGGGTGTCCTGTGCTGGCACACCCTGGCTGCTTTTAGGGGAGATTTCCAGCACTGCATCATTTTTATGGCAGTAGAGCTGGGTTACACTGCCCCAGGGAAGCCGGGATGCCTGTTAGTCATGCAGTAGGTGATGACTGCTCTGCTCCTGTTTTGTTGTGAGTCTTCTGCCAGCCTGGTCTCTTCTATTAATTTACTGAAAAAATGGCATTTCCCTAGTTCTGCAGTGATGCACTCTTTCAGCTCGGGACCACAACCAGCCAGGAAAGTACCAGTGCTGGAGGAGGACATGAGGAGATCCTCAGCCTTTGCCCAAGAGGCAGAGCTGGCAGTGCTGAATTTGTTTCTGCTGTTTCAACTCAATTTTAAAAGTGAAAGACCTTGTTGTGGAAGTTATCACAGAATCATAGAATGGTTAGAGTTGGAAGGGACCCCTAAAGATCATCTGGTTCCAACCACGCTGCCATGGGAAGGGACATCTCCCACCAGACCAGGTTGCTCAAAGACCCATCCAGCCTGGCTTTGAATGTGTCCAGGGACGGGGCATCTACAGCTCTTCTAGGCAACCTGTTCTAGTGCCTCACCCCCCTCACAGTACAGAATTTCTTCCTGATATCTAATCTAAATCTCCCCTCTTTCAGTTTAAAACTAGTACCCCCTGTCATATCGCTACATTCCCTGATAAAGTGTCACTCTCCAGCTTTCCTGTAGCCCCTTTAGGGACTGGAAGGGTCTATAAGGTCTCCACGGAACCTTTTCTTCTTCAGGCTGAACAACACCAACCCTGTCAGCCCATCCTCCTAGCAGAGGTGCTCCAGCTCTCTGATCATCTCCAAGATGTCCACATCTAACACGGACTTATTTCACACATCCAACAGCTCTACCAGTGTTCTCCTGCAGCCTACACCATGGGCAGTGCTCACATCAGTGCTGTCCCAGGCTTGCCGGGGACATGGGAAGGCAGAAGTCTTCCATGCACAATGCATGGAGTGTTTTCTGGAATTTGTTTTGCCATGAGGCCTGCACTACTGATTTTTAAAAGCCGCTCTGCAGGTTATTTAGTTCTGAAATCGAGTGGTGTGCCTGTAAGCTCTAAATTTTAGGGGGGTATATTGTACCTGACTAATTTTATGATCTGCATTGCCTTTTATCTTGGCTTGCTATTAATTTAACTGGAAGTCTCTGTCAGTTTTGATTCCTGGGGTACCATATAATTTTGTTTGTAAATTGATTTGTGCTTTCTGATACTTCAAAAAAACCCATTTGCACAGCTCCTCATTTCCCTGCGAGTACGTGGTCAACAAACAGAAGCTGAGCACAAAAATAGACATTTATTTAACCACTCCCATAACAAGGGAGGGCAGCAGGAACGGGGCGGTCGGACCAGCAGTCTGCTGATAGCCTCTAAACAAGGAGCAGATTACAGTGCAAAATAACCAGCACTTTGTCTTCAGGCAGGACCTACTGAATGTAGTATCCTGCTCATTTGCTGTCTGCAGGTGAGAGGTTTGGGGCACCATTCGCCTCACCCAGACTGGCACCCCCATCTCCATCGGGTGAGATGGTGTTTTCTCTACCCGGGTAGAGTAGAGCAAGAGCATGTAGTTGATAATGGACCAAGGGAAAACAAGCCAACACTGGGGGTGGGCTTGATCCCTTGTCTGTGGAAGGTCATCAGCGCTCCCTCCTCCTTCTCCCAACAACATGTATCCCTATTCTCCATGGTCTTTATCTCCTCCTATATCTTCTTGTGCCTGATTTCTTACCAGCCTCACGTCTGTGTCCTGAGACTCCAGCTGCCACCGCCAATGTGGCACAAGAGGACAGACACGTCCAAAATCAATTTCTTTTTTTGCAAGCAACTTTTCCTCTGCTTTGTTCTGCATGATGTCAAGGCCACAGCACGGAGAGCTGCTCATTCTTGCCCTTCCCACATTTTTCGCAAGGCGTTGGGCTGCTGGTTGAGGCTCAGCTAGATGGTTGTGCGGCCACTGAGCTCAGTGCGCAAATGGCTCTTGAAAGGCTGCAGTAACCACTAATTAAATTAATAAGATAGCTGGCATCCCAGCTCTAGGTGGTGGGTGATTCACAACAGGGCTCTTGTTAGCAATATTGGCTCAGAAACCGTTTTCAGGCCGGGCAGCACATGAAACATTGATGAATGCAGAAGGAGAGACAGGGCATTCTCAGCCAGGAGAGGAGCTCTGCCCAGGGCCATGCCTACAGGCTGAGGTACCTGCCCAGCCTCCTGGCAGGAGGTGATGATGGAGTAAAGCATGGTGGGATGGACAGATCTGAAACCCTGGGCCAGAACCACTGCTCTATAGCAGGTGCTCACCATGGATGAGATGCTGCAAAGCCGTGGGCCTTGGGACTGACTACCGTGGTGTGCCAGCACACCACCACCTTCCTAGGGAATACCAGAAGGAGGCAGACAACCATTCTGGGTCCTTTTAGCACTGAATATGTTGTCATTCACGTGCATTTATCTTCTACGCTTTGTATGCAAAGGAACTTGCAAGGACAGCCTCAGTTGCTGACTGCATTGCTAAGGACTTTGGTCTATGGGATGCAACGTAGAGCCTTCACGAGCAGCTCCTGCATCCTAACCAGAGCACCACGGGCTAGGAGTGTTTAAACACGCTGAAAGCTATGAAATAAGGGGATGTGGGGAAATGCCCTCATATGTGGGGCTGCAGTGAAGTAGGGGAGAGGAAAGGAAAAGTTGGGGCATACCAAACTAAAAGCAATGGAAATCACCTCTATATTTTTACTGTGCTAAATGGATAGAGCTCCTTTTCATTCTGTAAAGTGAGTCTTTAACATCTCCCTTGACAATCAGCAAAAAGCAGTTTTTGTAAAAACATCCTCCTTTTGTCACTGCTTTTATTTTATAACCCATAAACCAGTATAGAGGCAGACACTTCGATAAATCTATTCACTTTCTCATTAAATCTTTGTTTCTTCCCTTCCTGCCCCCAGCCAAGTTAATGAAGCGAGGTAAGAGAACTAGAAAAGTTTTATTTCAAATAGCTGCCAATTGTCATTTAGACTTTTGTTATTTTTTTTGTCGTCCCAGATCAATACTATCCTTTATTTCAGATTGGAGAAAAGCACTCAAAATATCCTATTTTCACAAAAGATATATGATTGGACCACTGGTTCCAAGCCACCAATCATTTTTATGTTAATCAGTTGTCCAATGGCAATCATTTCTGATACCTTTTTTTGTTTTCAGAAACATAAACACCAGGAAGTGCTAGCTAAATTCAAACTTGACCCATGCTGTTATGACAAGTTGGTTAATATTGAGGGGTAAAGCATTTGGAAAAATACAGACAAAGAATTTGAAAACCAGTGTAAAAACTCACCCCACTTTAAGCCCCAGATTAAACATGGTTCCTGGTGGCATTTTTACACAAATCTATATTTACTCTGTGCACTCCAGGCACAGATGGGGGTTGGCTGGCTGGCTGTGTGTGAGAACAAAATTGCCCAAGCTGAGGCAAGTTAATGATGTTGAGTAAGACTTTTTAATTTTTTTTTTTTAATTTTTTTTTCAGAGAAGGAAGTGGCTGCTCTAACAAAATGGCTAATTATTTTTTTTTAAATTAATTGGCTGGATCCTGACAAAACCTGTTATTAAAAGAGCACCCTCGTCTTTTTAATCATTCTAGTTGTTTGTAAAACTCTCCCATAAACTGGAAATCATATCCTGTCCTCTGGCTCTTTTGTTCATCTCCATCTGGGGGAAATTCATTAAAATATTATTGGCACCCCAGAGCCAAAGGCAAGAGGCCTCTCAAAATGTTCAAATAAAAACCATTCTAATGAGTAACCACTGTCAAATAGCCACACAAAAAGAAAAAGACAGCAAACAAAACCAAAGAACAACTGTTAAGTGGGGGCTGCAATTAAGAGTTCTGTGACTCACACGAACACACACCCACCACCGCTCTCTACCAAGTGATTCACGGCAGATAGCACCACTCTAGTGCCCTGGGACTTTCCTTTTGTCAGTGAAAACCTAGGGCTGAAGGCAGCTGGGATACACTAAACCTAAAAATGCAACTTAAATTGTGAGAATAAACTTGTCACTTTGTTACTTTGTTCCTTGCACAGCCCCACCAGGACAAGTCAACAGGTCAAGGTCTGCCTTGAGTTATCTCCTTGCCACCATGGGGTAGGCAGCAGGACCTGAGCCTGTAGAGGGATAGGGAAAGTATCATTTGGTCCTGGATGGCAGTCCAGGTGTGATGTCTGTTATCAACTGCAGGAGCAGCAGGGAGAGGAACAGGAAGCCACCCATGTGTTGAGCTCTTGATGCAGCCTGGCTCCACATTTGACAGAGAACAGCCTCCTACAGATTTTTGGTGTGCTTTTTCTCCGTGCATTCTGCCAGTAGGTTGTGGGGACACTTCCCCAGTGTCCTGTGTCCTCTGTCACCACCCCCACAAACAGGCCATGGGGGGAGTGGTCTTTGCAGCTTTTGGGCTCTATTTGCAATAGCTGCAACGGTATTCATAATTTTGTATACACAAACTGACCCGGTTGCTCGGAGTCACTTCAGATTAGTCATATTGATTGAGCACCGTTAATGATTAAATACAATGTTCCTCAAAGCCTGCATTTAACAGGAAAGCTTGATTGGATTTACCATTTTGAGGTTGGGTGGGTTGTTTTAAGTTACATTGCGAGGCTCCTTTTGTTTTTTCCTTGTAGAACATAGTGTCATTTTGCAAATGAAGAATTACCCTCTCGTCTTTTAATAAAACCTTCTGTCTCTGAAGGGTGCGCATCCTCCTGCTGAATCAGAGAACTGATACACTGCATCCCCTATTGTCACCTCCAGGGCCCTGTCCCCTGGCAGCTGTCACAAGCAGAGCAGCTCCTGCAGGTCCAGCAGGCTGAGATGACCATGGCCAGAAAGCATAGGCTGGAAGACAGGGGAAAGACAATTGCAAAGTACCTGTGGGTGGCATCCCCAGGGCTCCCTTGGACAGGGAGAAAAACCATTACAAAACCTGGAGAGAACTTCACGCCCTTAAAAAGGAAGCCTGAAGAGAAAATGCAGGATGAAGTGATCTGGTTGATGTTGTCAACAGCCTCTTGGCAGTGCTGGGGAAGAACAATATATCCCCCAAAATGCAACGCATTGTGCAGTTTTCCCTTCCAATAGCTCATCAGGAGTCTACCCACCCAAAGACTGTCCATCAATCTCAGAGTCCCAGCCTCTGTAGGAGGCATCCGGATTTAAATCTGAAGGAGGAACAGGTTTCCATGTGGGACCAGCCAGATAAAATCACTGCACATATTTGGGGCGATAGATATAGGTGAACAGTGGTGCCCTTTTAGCTGTCATTGAATTTATTTCTCATTTTATCTTTAAGCGATATAAGCACATAAGGGCTCTACCACACGAGTTAAAAAATGAAAAATAAGGAGCGAACACAACCGTGAAACTGCTGAGCTGCTAAGAACTAGTGGCAGCTTAAGAAGAGGATGTGAAAGCAAAGATTCAGTAAAAAGTCCCTGAGCTGACAAAGAAGAGAAACCCTGTGAGAAGCAGCAGAGGGAAGACAGATTGCAACTCAGCAAGACGGGTCTGTGACAGAGACCCGGGGCTGCGTGGTGGTGGTGATTTGCAGGTCAGGGGTGGGAGCTGGTGGCGTGCCTGCGGTCGGTGTGACTGGGACACACTGCACGCCGTCCCCTGCCAACGTTACGTGCATTAGCAGCAGGATAATGTCTGTGTACACGTGGGCATGGGCATGTTTCTGCTCTCAAGTCTCTGAGCCTAATAGAAGATGGACAAATAAAAGTGACCTTGAGGTCCGGGGTTACACCTGGTTAGACTCAATGAGATGAAATCCATTTCTGGATCTCTAATGGCCCTCGCTCGGCTGTATCACCCTGGAGCCAGGATATTAAGGGCATCTGTCAGGGTTATTTTAGGAAACAGAATCCTCCTGCCTGGTTCCCCCATCCCCTCTGCACTGAGCTCACTTCATGTCAAATGAGGTCTCCATGAACAGGGCACATGGAATGTTGCAGGTTTACTGAAAAGCCTGGATGAGAAAACAATTTTCTGAGCCCCCTTGTCCCACACAGCACCAGAATGGACTCTATCAGTTTATTTCTGGCATCCACTGGGCAACTTCCACCTGCAGGTTTCAGACCCAGCTGCACACCTTGAGCTTTGTCCATCCCGAGGGACAAGAGGATAGTTATGGCTTCTCCTGGGGAGCTGCCTTGGGAAGCTGAGCTGTTATCTTCTCCCATGGGGGGAGAGCCAGCCAGGGTGAGAAAGGGAATGAGTTAACTGTCCGTGCATTGAGACTTCTCCCGATGCAGTGAAATGAGTTTGTGAGATGGTTACAGAAAAACAGCCCAAAGGAACTAGATTCTGACTTGTCAAAGTCTAAGGC
This sequence comes from Jacana jacana, assembly GCA_013400555.1. Taxonomy (NCBI): domain Eukaryota; kingdom Metazoa; phylum Chordata; class Aves; order Charadriiformes; family Jacanidae; genus Jacana; species Jacana jacana. The sequence goes on from VZTM01002048.1 coordinate 150,542, forward strand.
TTCAAGTTTCAGATGTGGCTCTTGATGTCAAGCCCTTCGAGGGGCTGAAACGCCTGTGCCTTCATGCCCTGGGGGAGTCTAGCCTGGCTCTGACCTATCACATCATAAAGGTAGCAACAACTAGGTTAGCTCTTCCAGAGCTATTTCTGGAAGTACCTCACCTTTGCACTGCCTTAGTACTGCCACAGGTCACAGCTTTGAGGTTTTGCGCAGCACCAGCTGAGCTGAGCTCAGCCACCTCTACATGGGCAGTTCGGCTTTGGATCCAGCAAAGTACGTCCATACAGTGCCAGCAGTGGTTTGGAGCATTGCAGATGCAGTGTACTGTGCTTGATCCAGGATAACATGGGGAAAAAAACCCACACAACAGAGCAACAGAGTATGTTTTAAAACAGACTACAAAGCAAGCATGTTGAGTGTTCCTCATGTAAAAGCAGGAGGAATCGTTCCATCCCAAGAAGGATACAACTGCAATTTGTGTGTGAAATGAACTTCTGCTGAAGAAAAGTAGGTGTACAATTTCTCATCAAATGAGTGAATCAGGCAGCCAACAGCACACTTTAGGATTATGTTGCAATTAATTCAATTTAATGTCAGAGCCTTTTTGTTCTTGTCCCATATTTGCCTCCAGAACTTTAGACTCAAACTTTCTCTTTAGAAATTACTCTGCTTCCCAGCACAGTAGAAGTCACCGCTTCATTTCAGAGATGCTTGACCAGCTCAAGTGCTGTCACAATCATGCTGTGAGCTAGATTTAGAAGTATTATCCACCTTTGGCTTTCAACCTCCATCATTGCAATTGCAAATTCAGGCTTTTTCTTCTTTCAGACTTGGTACAGGGAAGATATTCCAGGGAGCTTTACATGCCAAGGAGTGTGATTTTGGATCCCACAAGACTGAAACCAATCACACACTGATAATTCAATAACAAAGCCTCAGGGTGCTGACTCTCCTCTGACCCGTCTTCTGGGTTCTGTATGCCAGCTTAATCCTTAGGGTGGTTTTGTGGCTGGTATAGCTTCAAAATCCTTCCTGAGATTTCTGCTTGGGAACCTCTGTCCCCATTCCAGCTACTTGGAGAAGGTCTCAGGGAGCCCTTGTTGCAGGGAGAATGACCACTTTCATCTTTTTAATTTAGTTATGGGAGGGTTGAAAGACCTGTGGTTCAGTTCCTAATGTAGGAAATGCTCCTATTGCTTATAAATTCTGGTGCTTCTGCGGATGCAATTTATGCTGTGGAAAGCTGCACTAATCACTAAAAGACAGAAATATATCTTCCACTGAAACTTATCCCTTTGCTTGAGCAGGGAATACAGATACATCTCAACCCTTTGCACCCAGGGCTAGAAGGAAATTTCCTACTTGGAACTCCTTTGGTTTTCCTCGCTGTGGCTTTGAAACTCTTGAGGGTGGAGGAAAATGGAAGAAAACAAGGTGATCCCATACAGATAAAGCTTAAGCTTTGTCTCTCTGTTTCTGACAGAAAGAAGTAGGGCTCTTTGCTGGGTCTGCTGTCCCTTTGAAGTCACTACCTGAGCTGTGGGTGGGTGGGGAGGACTGAGCATCTCTGCCCATCGGGCTGTAACCCCCTGATACCTGCCCCAGGACCAGGTTGCAGGAGATGAAGATTATGGACAGGTGTGAATGGAGCCTCTTCCAGCGGGCACTGTCCTGGAGAGATTAACCCCAAAACGGGGAAGGAAAAAGAGCCCTGACGTAAACCTGCATTCCTTGCTAGCTGGTCTGGAGAGAAATTCAGACACAAGTGCAGGACCCGGTGAGTCAGGCTCTTTTTTTCTCCCCCTAGTAATTCCATCCCAAAAAGGGTCCCAGGGAGCTGGGACTGGGTTATGTGAGGTCATTGAGGACCCTAGGCAGGGGAGGCTTCCAGAAAAAAGTGGAGCTTTAGGAACAATGAGGGTCTGGCTGTGTTTCAGCCCTGTGAAAGCTGGAGTGATGGATTTACACCTGTGTAAATGATAGGTGAGATCCATTTGCATGCAGCTTCCAAGTAAACATGTGTATATGGGTACAGCATCCCTGAAAGGGGTACTCCTCCAGCCTGCAAAGCTCCTACGTAAGTTCTCACAGAGTTTTACTGCTCCAGAAGACAAGACAGGCAATAAATACTGGAAAAAGCTGTGAAGGATAAATTCCTGTTGCAGAAAGAAATCCCTTCAGCTTCACAGAAACTCTATTTATCTCCCAAAGTCTTTAATCTCAGTGTCTCCCAGGGGAACATTAATGGATCTCATTAAGAGCGCCCATGACAAACAAACCTTTTTCACACATCAAGAGGACAGGTGAGTCTGCCAGCTTCCCTGTCTTCTCTAGAGATATCAGGGGATGCTTCATGCTGTAAATACCATGCCAGGGGACAATGTGACAGTGCCACTGAGTAACCCATCTGCATAAGGGCTATACAGTGGGGCTCCTAGTAAATATGAGATCCCTCTCCGTTGAGGTACTGTGGGCTTGCCACCCACATCCCTGTCTGAGGAAGAGGGCTGGAGATGACAGCTATGCTCCCAGGGCTTCCTCTCTGCTTTGTGTCCACAGGTGGCACCAGGGGTCTAAGCAGCCACGGCCACGTGGGCCTTGTCCTCACCTCGCTGCTGTGGGTGGTCCCCAGCTTTTAGCTGAGCTAAATCTCAACACCCATTTTATGGAATCACACTTGATGGAGACCTGGACTGACCTGGACTGGAGGTCCATCAGGCCTGGTCCTGCTTAGTTGCCTGCTTGGCAAGTCCTGACGTTCTTGGGAGACTGTCTTTCTTTGGTAGGTTCTTGCTCTTGTCAGGTTAAGTTACTCAGCTATTGACTGCACTCATCAGTCAGATACTGACACGTCATACTGAAGGAAATGAGGATTGCTGTGGTGACTGATTTTTGCTCAGTCAGTTAAAAAAAAGTTGCTCCCCACTTGCTTCTCCCCAAAAAGCTGAATATTCAAAAGGTCAGAAGGATGTCTCAGCATGAATCAGCCAGGAGACATATCTGAGATCAAAAGGATTGTCAGTCCAATGAACAGCCTGGGTTCCAGCAGCGGCAGGGGTTTTATGTCTAAAATACACTCTATTCAATGTTTCATCTCCAAGTCCAGGTTTCTCTGCAAGTCTTTATTCTCAAATCTGTCTCCCATCTCCCCACTGTCCCAGGCATCCCTCAGCTGTAACCAAAAGTGTCAATTCTCTTTCTAATCTCCTTCCCCAGAGAAACCATGTCCTTTTTTTGTTTGGGGGTGGGTTTTTTTGAGGTTAATTAAAGCTGCCTCATTTTCACATTTCAGCTGCCTGCCCCAATCAGAGGGAGGAAGCTCAGCGTGTTGGGCTGCAGCAGAGAGCCAGGCCCTGGTTTTCAGACCACAAACAGGGCATGAGCTGAGCCTCCAGGGGCTGAAGCTCCCTTGCTCTCTCTGGAGATGGGGTTCTGCTTTGTTGGCCGTACTCAGCACTGCTCTGCAGGGCACTGCCTTGTCCCGCAGCTGGGGTAGCAGGTCTTTGCCTGCTGCTCATGAGGGCACCATGTGTTGGTTTAAGCACTGGGGGAGCTAGAAGAGATGGAGAAATGTTGTTGGCTGTGTACAAACCCCATCTTCAGGGCTCTCTATCAGGCATCTGCTGTTCCATCAGTGAGCTGTGCTACAGTGTCCATGTCCCCTCCTTGCCAGGCTCCCTGTGGGACCCCAGCACTCTGCCCCATTGCAACCAGTCTCTACCATCAGCAGTAAAAAAAACATCAGCCTGGAAGAAGAGCTTGTGCACAGTGGGTTAAAGTCAGTGCAAACCATGTGTATCAACTCACTGGAAATTAAGATGGGCTATTAACGCTCTGCATCAGTGCTGGTTCCTCAGGGACACCCAGGGCACCCATATTAATACCCTATTAGTGCATTAGCATTCACATGGGCACAAGAGTGTCTGCACAGAAGGAAGGAATAGAGATGAGACTATTATTTTATTTGCCTGCCTTTAAATGCCGACGTTCCCCATGCAGTCTTAGCATAGCGAGCAGCAGTGTTGCAGGCAGACCGGGAGGACTGGTAAGCTGCTGGGACTTCCAAGCACTCAAACCTCTGTGGGTTCAGCTCCTATAGACTGAGTCCATCCCCAATAAGAGATAGGAAACCACACTGGTACTCCATGGAGGCCCTTCTCTATACATGGACAGGTTGTAGGAGAGGAGGACTTGACAGTAGCATTGCATTGAGGCCAGTATCCTGTCCCTGATAGTGGCACCTGATGTCCCAGGGGAAGATGGGGAATACACAAAGCAAGTAAGCCGTGGCCAAATGCACAAGGTTTTCCTGTTCCTCGGCCAAGTTAATAATAGAGCAGGATTCAAATCCAGAGAGCCACGTTGTATTTTAAGCTGATCCCAGTTCATTCAGGGGAACCATTAGGCTGGTCCCCCAGCCATGGGAAAGTGAGAAGGCTGCAGAAAGGCAGTTCTGGTGGTGGGAAGCCCCCCATCTTTGCATTGCTCTCTGATACCCTCGTCTGGCTGAACCTGGAAGCTCAACGTCCCTATGGACAGGTCAAATCAACCCCAAATGGGTCCCCTTCAGCTTTTAGGACAAATGTGTGGTTTGGTACCAGGAGTGCCTACGCTGTTGTTGGATGAGAAGGAGAAGACATGAAATGTCCCAGAAGATGTACCTACGGATAGCCAGAGACACTGTTTCTCCTCACCAGCCATGTAGATGACCTCAGGGATCAGCGCTGAGCTGGAAGGCTCCTTCTGTAGCCTGTGGGAATGAAAAGGAGGTGTGGGTGGGCTTTGAGGAAACACATTCCCCAGTAGAAGGAGAAGGGCAAGAAGACAAAAGAGTGTTAGAAAGGGAGGTACCACTTAGACAGTCGCTCCACAGGCAGCTGCAGAGTGCTGAGCTAAGAGGAATTCATAGCAAAGAAAACAGACTTTTAAAAACGTGTTTGCTTCCTTCAAAGTTATCCAGCAAGTGGTTTCCTATTAAAAGTAACCTTGGAGATGCAGCCATCAACCTGACACGGCACTGTCCTGGCCAGCTCTGCAGTCCCCAGCTGTGCCGTGGCGATGCTGCTCTGGTACATTCTGTAATTATTAATCAGCGCTATACAGCGCTCAACCACCACAGGAATCGATGCTTAAATAAGCACAGGGAAGTCTTAGCTAATGAAATGGGTGTTCATTTCTATTCTGGGGACAGGCTTATTCTCTTGTTCCTAAGCAGTATCCTGGATTTCTCCATGTGCTGAAGTAACGGTGGCAGTTGTGATTTTCCATCTCTGTATCTGTTGAACTCTTTCCCCTGACACATTTGCAGAGGCATCTTGCAGATAAACCTGGCTTCTGAAGCAATTCACAGCTACAGGGCTCAGGGACAGCAGGAGTGGTGGCCACTATTTTTAGTGGGTGTACATCAATAACCTAAGTATGTCTCGGGAAGCAATTACAAAGAGGTAGAAAATTGAGGCAAAAGCAGAACCATGGGCTTCTCCTGGGGTTTCGAGGCATTTGTCTCAGGTGAGCTGTTTTGCTTTCAGCCTCCCTGTGCCTGCTTTATCTCCTTTGCCCAACACCACTGGTGCTATGTTTTTGTCCATCCCTTTTTGGGTAATCCTTTTGGCTGGGAAAAACAGCTCCTGGGGGGCCGAGAGGAGGAAAATGCCCTATCCACATGGAAAGAAGCACCGATAAGGCTTCAGGACCTGGCATGAGAATCCTGTAGTCTAACGGTCCCCTCTCCCGGCAGAACCCAAAGAGAGGAGGCTGATGGCAGAGACAAAGCTCCAGGTGGCAGAAGTGACATGTTTGTTTGCAGCAGGATGAAAACAACACTCTTTGAAAGCTTTCCAGGGACTTGCCCTGCCAGTGTATCTTTATTAAGGGTGTCAGCTTTGGAGCGCCTCTGGCACGCATGGGTGCCACCACATGATCTGGCCCCTGCCCATAAGAAAATCCTCTCTTGTGGAGTTTCTCTGTTGGCTTTTCTGATCTGTGCAATGACTGTCCTTTTCAGTCAGCCTCCCCGATCCTAGAAAAATCTTTTTCCTGCTTGCCTCCTTCAAGGCCCCATCTACAGGCTGCATCTCTTGTAGCCCAGCTTGGTGTAGATCCAGGACAGTTTGCTCAGCATTGTGTGGTCAGTGAAACCCCGATCGGCATCTTTCAACCATCCCAGGTTTTCTGCAAACCATGTGTCTGTGCAAACCATGAGGTCCAGGTTAGCCCTTCCTGCCCTGAGCTGCAGTAGTCCTTGTTGCTGACCAAATCTAAACCTTCTCTGTTGGTAACAAGCCCAGCTCTGCATTTGGGACATGCTAATCCTTCCTGCCCTCAAGCATGCTCCAAAAATAGCACCAAGGCCCTCACACCAAGTGCAGCCTCAACAGCAACAGCTGCCATCCTGGAGCCACCGTGGCCTACCAGGCTCCTCAGAGCCCACTGGCCCCCTGGTAAACCTGGCAGCATTTCTCCTGCCATTGTTCTGTGGCTCACTGCCAGACACACTTGGGATGCATAAGAGGCTGGGGTGCCAGCAGCAGCATGGGAGGAAGAGCAAGGGCTACTTGCCTCCCTCTCTTCCACCCATCCTGCCAAAAATCACGCTGTGCCAAGCTTCCACACAGGGAGTGGGACGGTGTTTTTTTATGAGGAAAGGTTGAGTCAGGAGAAGGGGTACCAGTTTTAGACTGAAAGAGGGGAGATTGACTTTAGATATCAGGGAGAAATTCTTTACTGTGAGGCTGGTGAAACACTGGAACAGGTTGCCCAGGGAAGCTGTGGATGCCCCATCCCTGGAGGTGTTCAAGGCCAGGCTGGATGGGGCTTAGAGCAACCTAGTCTGGTGGGAGGTGTCCCTGCCAATGGCAGGGGGGTAGAACTTGATGGTCTTTAGGGTCCTTTCCAACCCAAAGTATTCTATGATTCTATGTCTGTGCAGTGGGAGGTCTCGACTGCCAAGGCTGTTTGCCAACACCATCAGAGTTTGTATAAGGACCAGTGTGAAGTACTCGGCTACAGCCGTAGGATGGAGAGCTGGAAGTGCTGTTAAAATTTAGACACAATGTGGGGATGAAAGAGTCAGATGCCATCAAAACCATCTTTTTCTCAAAAAACTCTGCAATTTCTTATTAGACTTTCATAAGGGGATCTCTGAAACATGGCAAACTTCATTTTGGATTGACGCATTCATTTTGCTTTGGTTTTGATGATAAAAGAATACTGAAAAATTTAATTTCCTCTTCGTTTGCTTTGTCCCTGAATACACGTCTAGATGATGCCAAGGGTGTTCTCAGGTTTCCCCTCCCCCTCCTTTATTGTTTTAAAAAAATTGAATCACAAAACTTCTCCAGCTGAAGGAGGGATAGGAGAAAGTGGAACAGTCCATAGGTCAGTGTACTCCACATAGTGTTAGGAGGGGAAGGGAAAGAATGTGGCAAAGGAGATGTGAACCTATTTGGTTTTTAAAGAGATACATCTGAAATGATTTTTCAAAGATGGCAAATATTCAATTTAAAAAAAAACCAAACAACAAAACCAAAACTTTCCTAAAACAATCTGCCTTTGCAAGTTTGGTGCTCGTTGTGCAATTGCTTTCTGGTTCAACAGTTCTTGCTTGTTCCTTGAGAGGCAGCAGCTGATGCTCCTGCTGGCCTCTCGTAGCAGTCAGGCACCTGCAGGGATGCAGATGGGGATGTGGAGTTCCCCGGCACACCATGCTGCTGAATTCCCTGGCACCTGGGGCAAAACATGAGCCAGGTCCTCATGACTGTACCAACGCAGAGCCACTACTGTGCCAGTGCAGGGCCACTGAAAATGCTGCGGAGAGCAGAGCAAGGGGCCAGGATTTGTCTGCAGATGTCTCCAGCTGAACTACTCCAAAGCCCTTTTGTAATCTTGGTAGAAAAATAGCCCTCCCAGAGAGGCAGTTTATCCTAGCATGGCATAATTTCCTGATGTGTAGTTGACTTCTGCTTAACCAGGGTATACATTCAGGTGCTGTTTGAGACCCCTAGGATGTCTTTTTTCTCACTCTTCTAAACTCCTGCCTATCCCCTCTTGCCTATTTAGGTCTTGAGCTTTGCAGGACCAGACCCTCTCCCACAGGCATGGCTGGTGAAATACCTAGAGCCGAGGAGGTCCCTCGGTTGCCTGGTTGCTGTTGCTGTCACAAACACAGTTAACAGTCATCTGCACCCTCGGACGCACACATGACCTTTCCACTGCCTTGGGTGGGCTTTGAGTGGCGATTATCTCTTAAAAACACAGACTCTCCGTGCAGGCTGCCATCAAGACTAGCAGCAAAATAGTTAATGGTTAACAACAGCACTAGATGTTCCTCTATTCTCTCAGTTTCCAGTCACGGAAGTATTTAGAGCAGCAGCCTCGACAAACCAGCCTGGTGTTTTTAATGCCTGGACACATTTTGATGTTATTTTTTGTGTTTTAATTACTGTAATTTCCATTTGTGTACCACCACTTCTTCCTGTTTTTTGCTTCCCCTGCTGTCAGATGACAGCCTTGTCTGTGCAGATTCACATTTTAATTATGAATGTCACTGACGGGCACATACAAAAAGAAAAGCAGACAAATAAGCTGGCCCCCACCACTTCCCCAGCTGATGAGGCAAAACCATTCCCCTCAGCATCAGGATTCTGCAAGTGAAAGGTGACTCCTATCAATTTCCATGGAGATCCAAACAGAGCGTCTGGGATTTAAACATTTTCCCATAATAATCAAAATTATGGTGAATTAGCACCATGAAGTTATTTAATCCAGTATTAACTGGGATTTGTGCCTATAGAAACAAATGTGTCCAGGAGACCCAGGAATCAGCTTCTGCCTGGAGAAGGCGGGGGGGCTGTGAGAAGAGGCCCAGGAATATCCTGAGCCCTTTAGGGTGGTGTCAGGTCAGGGAAGTATGACCAGGGAAAGGGACACATCCTCCATAAGGCATGGAAGGCAGAGAAGGTACCTGCTACTTATGCCCAGCTGTGTGATTTTTAAAAAGGGATGGAGGGCCATAGAAGGAAGGGATGTGGCTACAGCTGGAAAGGACCATAGCTCTCCACTTGGCGGGAAACCGAGCCTCCCTTGAGCGCATGGTCCCCCCAGTCCTCTTCATTCTTCCAGTAAAATCCATGCCCAGAAGCAACAGGGCACTGCAGGAAGGTGTCCCACCAGGATTGCTGGGAACTGGGAGCCCTGTTTGTATAACAGCTAACAAAACACCCATAAAAGTTGCAGCTGGAGCAATGAACCTTTCCTTTCCTCCAACCTTTCTTTTCTCCTGTTGTGCTGCTGGCTGCACATGAAAAGCCTTGACTTCTCTGTTGCTGCTGCCATTTGCCAGGTAGTAGGAAAGCTGGCCAGATGTGGAGCTTTTTAAGCTCTTTACATTTGTAAGTAATGAGGCATCTCATCTGCTGCAAGAGGTGATGGCGCCAGAGCCTCAGATGAACAAATAGGTCTGGAAAAAAAGGGAGCAAGAAGTGCATGTGCTGCTTGGTGTGGGTGGAAAGAGGTCCTTTGATTCCTGGAAGGATTAAACTGACTTGTAAAATAGCTCAATTCAGACAGCAGCGTTTGCAAGCGCTGACATCTTAAGCTTAACGAGGTTCTTTACCAGCCATTTGAGAAAGCGATTTTACATGCTGCTCTCAAGACACTTAAGTTGCCATAATTCATCTTCATACCTCTAACCATGAAAGGATGAAGAAAATGTTTATTGCAGTTATGTGCTGCAATAACCTCCTTGCAGCTCTTTTCTCCGGATTGCTTTAAAGCTCTAGGAACTTTAGAAAGACGTTTGGACACATCCTGGGATGTCTGGAGGCAGTGGTGGTGTGTGTGCTCTTGACAAATAAGGCTCACAATTTACACAGCCCCAAAACCCTGGGCTGACCTCAGAGCTCAGTAAATCCATCTGGAAGATGGAGAAAATCCATCCTGTTAACTTGCTGGAGGTCTGCAGGGGTTAGACAATCTTCTTTAATATGGATGGGTAGGTACTGGGGTCTGCACGTGGCTGTCACATAAGTGCCTCAGCCATATGTGGTTTTAGAAATGTCCCTAGAAAGTAGGGATGTGTTGCTGAACTTTTCTGGTTGGCAGCCCCAATGGAGGCATGGCATCACGAGACCTGCATACAGTTACGCAGCAGTTCCAGGCTCTCTCTGTTCCTTGATAAAAGACATAGTGGGTCCCCCCACACACAGGTCCCACCATTGGACCGGTCCCCAGGCTGAGGGGACCTGCAGTGTGTGAGTTGCAGAAAGTCCTGTGCCCACTGGCAGCACAAGAACAGGCTGCTGACAGACGGAGCACAACCACTGCCTTGAGCATCTTTATGCATTAGGGCGCTCCAGGTCCTCCGATGTTTTAAAATGGGATGATTAATTGTCTAATCGTGTTCTGTTGGAAATGTGTAATTTTGATTCTTTCATTGTTTGGGGACCAAATTCTTCCCCTGACAGTTGCTTCTGAAAAGATGTAATGTTGTCACTGCCATCCTGCCCCACATCACTGGGGAGAACAGCTGGGGACTGAGAGGAGGAACTCAGGAGCCTTTTGCTCTATCACTGATCTGACGTTTGGGCAAAGGACCAGCCCTCAGGACCACACACTGGAATAGGAGAGTCCAGATTCCTCCGCTGTCTTCCTGTGAGACCCTTGGGAGACCCAGCACCTCCTTTCACCTGTCGACTTATCTCCTCCTTGGTTTCTTTGACCTCTCCTCCTCCTACTCTGCCCCACAGCACCTGCAGGAGCAGTACCTACATGGACTGCCTTGCTATTGCTCTGCTCCTCTCTATCCTTGTTCCACAGCCCAGTTCCCACGGTGCCCAGAGATATTGCAACCCATCACCCATCAGCATCAGCAAGTTTCATGGACAGACGCTGCAACCTGCTCCGGTGCACTGTGTGTTTTAGCTTCCCCTGGCTATTTTGCCTGCATTCAGCTTCACCCCCAGGTAGCCCCAGCACCTCCCCGTGGCTGCCCTGGATCTTCACAAACACAGACACTTTTTCTCCCACCGTCCAGGCACAGTGCCTTCCTCTGGTGCTGCTCAATTAATAGCATAAAAAATAAGAGTGGGAAGAGGACTTTTCATTCTTTATTTGTAGGAACAATTTGTACGGTGAGAACAGAGCTCTTACAATCACAATGGTGCTCCAGCCGAGCTGTACACAAAGACTCCCCAAGCCAAGAGCTCTACATGCCCTGAGCCTGCCGAGCCCCCGTGCTGCCTGGGGGGGATCCCTCCATGCGGAGCTGTGGCTCCAGCTCACAGATACGATTTCCAGGCAGGACAGACCACAGCTCCCTGCCTCCACCACCCACCGATCCCCAGTATGGCTGCACAGGCAATACTGGCACATCACCCACCTCCATTGCTCAACTTGGGCTTTGCTGAGATGGAGACTTTGTTGTGTGCTGTCCCCAACTCCCCACAGGGTCACTCCCCACAGGTACGAGCGCTCGTTGCCAGTGCTGGTTGGCTTTCAGACACATCTCTGTGTGTCCCACATGCTTTGCAATGATGGAAAGGGCAGCTCCACAGCCACTGGGGAGACCAGGCATTGCTGGAGGTCCCGGCTGCTCCACCAGTGGGTGCAGATCCCTGACAAACCACACAGTTAACCAACAGGTTCATTCTGTGCTGAGCTACGGGAAGGACGGGGAATGGCAGTGATCAGGGAGCCAGAGAGGTTCTCGGAGGAGGAAAGCAGCACAGGTCAAGTGGTAGAGCCTGACTGGGCCATAATGAGCAGCAGGTATTTGAAGAGCATTGCTAGGAATAATGGAATGAGGTTTTCAGGAGCGTATGTAGGTGGAATACTAATAACAGCTCCCAGCTTGGACTACAGAGCAATCTCCCAAAGGACAGCACAAGAACCCTGGTGTCAGGGCATTTAAAAATAGACCCAGCACCCCGCTGGTAAATGTAAAACATGGAACAAGCCTGAAGGGTCAAAGGCAGATGGATTTGTAACACATCTATCTTACAACTCTGCAATCAGCCATAAGCAGGTCACTGATTTTGGGCCAAGCTGGCAAATTATCAAAGCACGTGCATCCATTTCACTTACTGCAACCTGTTCTTACACGAGAGGATTTGTGAGAATAAGAACTACCACGACTCCATGCATGTCTCTAACCTGAAAAACAATCCCAGGGGCAGTGTTTCCAGTACATAATAAGTGACTGGAAACAGCCATGAATCTTCCAAGGAGCAGGTTTTGGCTAGGAAACACACAGTTTGGACAAAGCCTGAGAGGTGTATCTCAGAGGGAAGGCAGGAGAAGCCATAGGAGAAGCCAGGCTCTCCTGAAGGAACACTGCCAAGGGATGCCCAGGTGCCCTTACTCCCACCATCAGGAGAGCAACAGGGCATGGGAGAACACCCCTCTCCCAGAGAAACAGTTCCTCTCTGCCCTCGGACACACAGGCTTTCCATAAAATGGGATACCTGACCATGAGCAGATGCTGCTGCTGCTGGTGTGCCATTTTTTTGCAAAATGGGTGGAAGAGCCAAGGTTGAGCATGAGCTGTCTAGAAAGGCTTGTGTCTGCTCGTCTCAAACTGGCTGTGTTAAGTGGGCCTGCACATGGATATCTCTTTTGGACAGAGCAGAAAAGGCTGCTGGGCATTAAAACTCTGTGGACACACCGACGGGAACTGGCCAGGCTGTGGATACAGTGCCCTGCGAGTGTCCAAAGCCACAACATATAGTGAGTACATTTGCTTCATTGCAGCTGGGAGCGCTGGAAGGACATGATCTGGACAAGCAACTTGCACAGAGACACAGAGGCTGCAGGGCGAAAATCTGGCTGGAAGGACACTACAGAACTTCTGCAGCCCTAGGCTGTCCTGCTGTCCTGACCAGCAAAGGTTTGCCCAGACTGTTCTTAATTCCTGAAATATAAATATTGCATTCTCACCCCAGGGAAAGCATTTCTGGTTTAACTATAGCCTTCTCCTCCTGTCTCACATGTACCCACCGTGTGCGTGCCTGGATCAGGCCCCCTCAAAGCACACACTGGCCCTTTGCCTGCTCCCCTGGCACAGACATGCAGCACATCCCTCCCTCCATCCTCTTCTGGCTGCGGGTGTTTGTGGGGAGGGTGCTCTGGTAGCAGCTTCGCATCAAGCAGCAAGAAAATAAATAAATAAATATGATTGCATATGAGGGAAGGAGATTTGCAGCTGGAAGCCCGTGAGAGAAGGTCTGAGATGGGACCCTCGGCACAATTCCATACCACCACATTTTCCCCAGGCCTCCAGGAGCAGCTTGGTGAAGGGAGACCTGCAGCTGCCCAGCTGGACATGACAGTCACCACCTGCAATTAGAGCTGCACATTTTCCTATGGTTTTGAATCAGTTTTTCCTACTATTTTCTGCCCGAGCCCCTGCCACTCCCTCCACCTCTGTCTCTGTCTCTGCTTCATGAGGTTTTTACAATCCAAAACACAGGGGCTGAGTGTGCAGCCTGCTGGCACGGTCACTTCACAGCTACAGGAGAGGGACGGATGCTCCATAATGTTCTGGGGCTCAGGTGTTAAAACTTGGCTCCCAAGCGTGGCTGATCGTACTAGCAGGCGACTGCTTGCAAGTAAAAGGATTTTTAGGTTCAAGCCTTTCTCCTGACTGAAGTCCAGGCATTACCATTGCAGAATTGTTGGCATAAAGGAGCAAACAAAGGCCACGCCACATCTGCACTGTGCACTGTCAGCCCCATCTAGCAACAGCCCTGCACTGGGCAGTGGGGTCATGCACTGGGCAGGCCTTGTCCTTGTGCTACCCATGTGCAGTCCTAAGAGAGACAAAGAGGTAGACAGAGAAGACACCAGAAGGTGAAACAAGCACAGAATAAGTCAAAGCTCCTTCCAATAAGTCAAAGCTCCTTCCATGCTCCTTCTCTATCAGTTGTGGTCAGATTCCTGTTTAGCCTGGAGCCCCAGCCAGCACATGGACAGGCAGCTGGAGCATGTCCTGCTGGTCTCATGAACCTGACCGTGAGGCAATGACCTTGCTGTGCCTCTTTGAAACCAGCCACTGGAGATGGCCATGTGGTCTTGATACCCCCTTTCCCTTTTGAAAGTGCTTTCCAAGGATGCTGGGCCAGGGAAACCCCTCTGCACCTTTTGTGGTGAATTGGATGTTAACCTCCTTCAGTTGACAAAGCTCCTGTAGCTTCTTTCCAGAGTCGGTTTCACATGCAGTGACTACTGCAAAGAGCCTCTCTTAGTGCCGGTCCCCCATCTGTGCCCTCCAAGGCTAGTAGAGCCTTTCCTGGTCCTCTGGTTATCTTTCATCAGCTTCTCCTTCAGGCGATGCACAATGGGCTATGGGTTGGGATGAAGACAACATTTGCCAAGGCAATCACTTCCCACAGCATCCCCAGGCTCAGAGAAGCAAGGCCATGCTCTCACTCCATCTCTTCAGAGCCCTCATGAGCTCAGGATGGTGAGGAAGAGAGGTCAGTCCATTCAGCTCTCCACCATTCCTGGGCACCCAGGGATCTCTGTGGGAAAAAGAGAGAGAGAGAAAGAAAAAACCCATCAGTTTAGCACGGTAGAGGTTGGGGTAGAGGAGAGCTGCACCTCCTCAAGGTGGGTAAGCTTCCACCCCCACGTTCTGGCGTGGTGTTTCTCCAGTGCCATTGCACTCCTAAGCCATGTGAGTGGGGTGATTGATGGAGGCATTCAGCAGGAGTTGCCCCCTTGGGATGCTTTAGTACCCGAGCAACGATTTTCCTGCAGTGGCTACCAAAAGGCAAAGCTTCTTTGCGTGAAATAATTGTTATAAACAGGTGCTTCTCTACCTGTACACTCAGGTCAGCTGCCCAGGAGATTTCTTCTGGTTTTAACATCTATGAATCTACAAAAGTGAAGAAACAGGACTTTTTCTTGATTGTGGACAACAGATATGTTTGATGGAAAAATGGGAAATTAATCTTGAGATAGAGAAAGGAACAAGTACTGGATATGCCTGTGCTTTTTTTCTTTGAAAGTGATATTTTAATAAGTAGATGGCAAAGATTATGGTCTGTTTGGGGGGGGTGGGGGTGGGGGGGCAGGGAGAAAGCAGCATTTACCACCAGAATGGATCTGCAGAAAGGAAATAACCATATCTGTTCTTTGGGGACAAAATGCCTCTCTCAGAAGAATACTAGGTATCCAAAATGGAAGTTGTGTTTCTTATGTAAATCAAAGATTAAGTTCCAACATGAGAGAGAGGTTTTGAAAGTGTCAGTTGCAAGCATCTCTTTAAAAAGGTTACTCACACTCTGCTCTGCAAAGTATCAGTCCTTCTTTCCTTCCTTCCTTCCTTCCTTCTGAAACACACACAGCCCTGGTCTGTACCAAAACTTATTGCCAGGGAGGAGTCTACTTTGCACAAAAGAAGGCAGAAAAATCTTTCACCTTTTGTGTTTCCTCCTCCTAAAAACACTCGTGGACTTCTACTACTTCTGCTGGTGCAGCCTGCGCAGTGAAGTGTGGGCTGGGGCTAGCAATCATTAAACACCAAGCTAAAGAGAAACTGATTTGCGAAATCAGCTGGATTTAGATGATCTGGACGTGTTAATTGCTACTGTTTACTTTTATATGTGGGGCACTGTGGGCTATCAGAACCTATAGGCATCACAGCTGTAGCCCTGAAATCTCGCAGATCAGGAGCTCTTTAGAAAATCCCTGAGATTTCCCACGTGGAACAACAGCAGCTCCACAACTCCAGCAATTTCCACAGGCAACAGCCCCACAGTCCTGGGACCGAGGACACAGTTCAATCGGGGAGGAAAGCTATACCCAAATATGAAGTAACAAGGATTAAATCAGTGACTTTCTGCAATGTGGAATGCTAAGCATACTGGAGGTCTTCCAGAATAAAACTGGAATCTCTGAGTGAAGCTTCTCTGCCCTTTTTCATCAGCTTGAAGCTAAAGGGCTCTTCTTCAACTATCCTATAGATGGAGCTTGTAAGCTTACAAGGAAACTTGAACCATGCTGTAAGTTTGAGAGCAAAGCCACTGTTGTAGAGTTCAAATGGGAAGGAGAGAGCTCTCCAAGCAAATTGCACGTCTGCATTCAGGAAGAGAGCCATGAAGCACAGCAAGGTTATGTTTGGGACTCTGATCCCTCAACCACTGTGATTTAATTGCCCCCTTTCCTAATTGGAAAGAGCTTTGCTCTTTGCAGCGGTGCTACTAGCCACTCTCATCCCTCCCAGGCCAGTCCCTGAGGCCCTCTTACTTCTTCCTAGGAACCCAAAAGAAGCCAATAATCCTTGATATCTGGATATTTTATGACATGATTGTTATAATAGTGACTTTCCAATATGCCAAATCCAAGCCATGCACATGATTTTTGATAGGAGACAGAAGTCCGATGTCCTCTTCCTGCTGTCCCATTGGATGAGCTTCACATACAAGCTCTGGTTTCTATGGCAATAATCACATTTTGTTTCACGATTGGTAAACTCTGCTGCTCCCCGCCAGCGAACGCATCGGCTGAGTTACTCACTGCTAGTGAGAACAAAATGGGTGGGAAAACTGGGGCCACGCTCCCTTAAGTTCCGTTTCGTCCCCACAGGGCCACCTTCCAGCCAAGCATGTGGACAAGGAGGTGAGTGTGAGTGAGGAGCCCTTGAGCTGCTGTGAGTCACACGCTCAGCCTGGGATGCCAAAACCCACATCTGCAGCTCGGAGCAGCCATGCATCCCCATGGCTGTACAGCATGGATGTGGGCACCACTTTGTGGTGTACCCAGCTGGGATCCCTTGGGGCCGGGAGCAAGGAGAATGGGTTTCTTTCTCCTGCCTTTTGATGATAACTGTGGTGGGATCCTTGGAGAAGAAGTGGAAAAAGGACAGTAGTTCTCTGGTTTCTGAGGTTCTCCTGCTACCTCCCACCTCTGCCAGCATGAGGGAGGCTGAGAGATGGGCAAAGCATGGCCTCAGCTTTTTTAAAAAAGAAAGAGAGGGCTTAGTTACTTGAGACACTCACAGCCCTATCCTGCTCTGTGGCACCTCCAAGCTACCTGGTGTTTCTCATGGACCACGTTTCGACTCACTGGCTTTAAAGCAGTTATGCCACACATGGCTGCATTTCACTGTGTGCAAACCCAGCCACGCAGAGCAAAAGTGCTATTAAAAGGGAAAGTCACTTATGAATAATTGAGAGATTGGCCAGATGCCAACCGAAGAGGGGTGTAAACCAGCTTCTCTCCACTAGCTTTAATGGAGCAAGGCTCATGTATTCTGAGCTGACCACTGGGCTCTCTGGCCTCCAGAAGAGTAGCCAACAGATATCCAGGGCATCCTTGCCAACGTCTCTTTAACCAGCAAGGTTGTTTGGGAAGCCCTACTGCCTCAAGAGGAAATATCCACTTCTTCTCTCCTGCTTAAACACACAGCCTACAGGCTGAAGCCACAGCAGAGCAGAGAGAGGGGCCAGCACCCCTTTTACAGATGGGCTTTCACCTTTAGCCCTTTAGAAGATGGGAAAATCTAGAGAAATAAGGGAGTAAGGATTAACACCCTGAATGCTACCAGCACGGAATTACTACAACTGCTTTTATCCTCTTGGAGGAGAAAGTGCAGCCAGCATTCCCACTCCTCCAGACTAGCTCTTTGCACCAGTTGCAACAGCAGCTCCTCTATGGGCCCCTCTATCTTCAGCCAGGACCACCAGTTCCTCCACCTGCCTGGTGCCCATCAAGATATGAAGGTACCACTGCCTTGCTCTCCATCATCATCCTCATCACAACACAAGCCAAAATGTCAGATTCATCCCTGTGTGACTCTCCTGGAACAGCAACAAACAATGGGACTAACCACCACAGGAGCATTATCCTTCTCTTTCATTAATGGCCTACCACATGGAGCTCTCTGAGACCCAAACTCCGGTGAACATAGAACTCACTCCACCAACTCAATTGCCAGCAAAATATATGGAGTTGCTCTCCATCATCACCTGTGTATCCCAGAGCAAGCCCTGGTCTGCTGTTCAGTCACACAGTGCTCGGACGTGCTGATCCCAACCACTTTTGCTCTTGTTCTGGTGTAAATCAGCAGCGATGCTCTGAAGCCAAGTGAGCTTTCCTTTACACTTATGGTGCTAACATCAGTGGAACAATTTCAGATTTATGCTAGTGTCATTGAGAAAGGAATTAGACCTAAATGATTTACACCACTGTGAAAGTGATGTGCAAGTTTGTAGCACACAGCCCTGTCCAGGTACTGATGGAAGACTGGGCCAGCTACCCAAAAAAAGGCATAATCTGAAGAATCCTTATGTATGGCCTCCAAATGTCTGCGCACACATAAGAAGAAGGATTGGAAGATGGCAATTAAAATAAACAGCAGATCACTTATCCTAAACATCTGCCTCGTAAAAGCAAAAAATCAGATGTTGCTCTGGAATGTGTGTTATTTGCTGCTCCGAGTTACAGAGAGGGAGCACAACTCGCCTGACCTCTTCCAACATTTCCTCTGCCCTGACATCTGAACTCCTCAGGGTTCAAAAGTCAAAACATAATATTCAAAACAGAAGTTGCCTGAAGAAACTTTGCAGCCTCTGTTCTTGACCGGTGCCTGTTCACCTGTTGGAAGGTTGGATTTGCTCACCAGACCAACAGGGTGAGAGGGATGTCTCCAGGGCTGTGGAGACAGGCCACATGCATTCGCCTTGCTAATGACATAGCCAGCTATGTCTATGTATCACTAATTTACATACTCTTTTTTTGTTTCAGTACAGCCCTGGAAGAGGTGGAAAACTTAATGATTAAATCACTTCTGGTCATTAGTCATAATACATCCCAGGTTCAAGGGCAGCCATTCTGCAAGGTGAAGATCTGATGAGACAGCAAAACCAACCTTTTCAGTCAATGGGGATTGACTATTGCTCTCATAGTCAGAGTGGGACTTTGAAATGGCCCCTAAAGGACCCCCAAGGGGTCATTGAAAGGATGAAGATGGAAAAAATTCCATCCCTGGCAGTAGGCTGTATGTTGGCAGTAGATCATCTTAGTGGCTTGCTGAACGGTTTTGCAATCTTAAAATATTTGCTTTGCTTAATTTGAAACATGTACACTATGGAAATCTCCTGCTGAACTAGTCCAGAGAAATGGGGTCCTCCAGAAACCAGTCCTCAGACTAATGTAGTGACCTGCAAGGCAGTTGAGCAGCTCCTCCACTAAGCATCAACTGCGTTCAGGGTGGAGCCAGGGCAGAGGAAAATGGGGTTTCATTGCTGAACCCCAGGTAAGCAGTCTGTCAGTTTTGCATTGCACGGTCTCTGCATCTAAACAGGAGATTGGCACAGACTGTCTACAGATTTTCCCTCTATCTTTTCCTGTCTCTTCAGTCTCTCATTGGAAACACTTGCCATTTTATCATGTTTCAGCAACCTGTTATCTACCATTTGCAAACAATTCTTCCTATAACCTTTAAATAGCATATGTTAAAAGCATATTTAAAGGTTAGGTATGTACAACATGAAATGAACCATCAGTTGCTTCTTCCCAGATCAATGTACAAGAAGAACTAGGTAATGCGTGATAAGAAGCTGGGGTATAACATAAGGGCACAAGGAACCCCAGAATGTACCAATCCCAGAGTTCATAGAATCATAGAATCATTCAGGTTGGAAAAGACCCTTGGGATCATCGAGTCCAAACATCAGCCGTACTCTACAAAGTTCTCCCCTACACCACATCTAAACAACACCACATCTAAATGACTCTTAATGATCCAGGGGTGGTGACTCAGCCACCTCCCTGGGCAGCCAATTCCAGTGTCTGACCACTCTTTATGGTAAAAATTCTTTCCTAATGTTAAGCCTAAGCGTACCCGTACCGGCTGCAGCTTGCAGCCACTCCCTCACATTCTATCACTAATTACCTGTGAGAAGAGACCAGCGCCAACCTCTCTACAATGTCCTTTCAACGTAGTTGTAGAGAGAGATGAGTTTGGCTACTTTATGACCAAACTTACTTAAGAAAGGAAAAAAATTCCATTTCAGCCCTTTCAGTTTAAACCTTTAAACCTGTGCTTTAGGGCATCTCTGTACTTGGTTATATGAGGTGATGGTCTGGGAAACACATGGTGATGCTATTTGTTTGTTGCAGGACTCTGACACAGCTTCTTTCCTCCATGGGGTTAATTCGTGACTCCTAGGTACAAGTCACAGCCTTGGGAATGCCTGGCAGTGCCTCCAAACACTGTATAATGCATCCACCAACTCAGGGTTAGTATTTCTTCCCTGTCATTCTCCCCTGCACCAGTTTGTGCTCTTTTTATACCCCTTCCTCATGAGCTGTCCTATGGAACAGGGATCCAGCAACCAATACAACAAAGCCGAACTTTGACACACAGCTTCCCAGTTAGTGTCAGTTCTTAGCACACATCCAGCTTGCTCCTCACTAGCCAGGCACCTACTCAACTTCACATCTCCACCTGTTGGTTGTGGCACCAAACTTCTCTGAAGACCTAAGTCCTCTTTGTCATTTATCACCAGCTGAAGAACACAGATCTCCCACCATTATATCACTCGAATCTGCCAGGGCCTTGCGGAAGATCACTGGCTCTTAGATTGATGCAGAGGGCAGTCCCATCACTAAATCCCAAACCTGGATCTCCATTCACTTTGCTGAGAAATAACGTTCTCACCAAATTCTAGGTTTGAGGGACTTTTTTTCCTGGCAGAGGATCATCTAAGTAACTCTGGAAAGTAGCCAGAATGTGAACAGCTGCAAAGCAACAGGCTTTTAAAAGCTGTGTTATCTTACTTCTCTCTTATTTGGTTGCCCCAGCTTTTCTGAGGGACTGGTTTGCTTCTTTTTTTAAATTTTGGGGAAGTGGGAAGAACATTGTTTGCTTTGCTTTTTGTTTAATCATAGAACAAATTGAAGGTGGTTCCCAACAGAGCAACAATTCTCTTTGAAACTATTAAATGCAACTGTGAAATCCTGCAATACCCCAGCAGGAGCTCTTGACTGTTGGGGAGCTGAGAGCCTTGTGTAATACCTTTCTGGGGGTTGTTGTTTTTTGGCAAATAATGATTTTCCTCCCTCCCTGTGTTTCCTGACAGTCGTGCAATGCACTAGGGCATGTGCTGTTTCGGCACGCTCAGGTCTGCAGGTGATAGACTTCATGCAGATGTGGCAAGTGGGAGGACTGTCGAAAGGGAAGACATTTTCTGAAGGCTTCATGGAAGAGGTTTACTCTGAAACATGAGCTACCGTCTGTTTGCATGAGGTAAGTGTAAAACACCCCGTGTGGGGCATCTCACCACACTCTTGAGGTAGGGAAACACAATTTCATGACTACTTGAAAAACCACACGTTTTTGATGCTCTGCAAACTCGAGATACTGACTGAGATCAGCGTGCTGATATAACCAGAGCCCTGCATGCCAGATAATGTAGGCAATGCTTTTGTCCTGTTTTATGACATGCTGTAATTTCCTCTCCTTGCTGTCAACCCCCAACATCACAGAGACTGGTCCTTAAGCTGGGGTTACTCGCAGTTGCCTCTGCAGTTGTTTCAACTAATACAGAATTGAAACCAAACCAAACAAAAAGTTAACAATGAGCAGAACATCCCTCTCCCTGTAGGAACAATGGAATTCCCAAACAGCACTCTCACTCCTCTCCTTCACCTGCCTCTGTTCTACACACCCTATCAAAGTAGGGTGTTGCGATGGGATTTCAGCTCCCCTCCTACCAACAACCAAAGAACACAGCTCTCACCAACCTGCTCTCACTGACCCTACTTTGAGCAGGGGGTTTGGATGGGGCAGTCTCCAGGGGTCCCTGCCAGCCACAACTATTCTGCAGTCCTGTGAAATACAGCGGTTAGAAGCACTGCTGTGTGCCAGGCCCAGAAGGTCACGCAACATGAAAAAGGATATACTTGTAGACATCATCATCTCTTCTTTCCTGCCAACGAGCTGTGAAGGAGAAAAGACTACCTCCTAATTTTCCTGTCAAATGTCTGGTTGTGGGGTTGTCGAATCCCCCGTTAGCTGCCAAGAGGGCGTAAAGAGGCATTCCAGTGACAGTCACCTTGAGGGCTCTTGAGGTTCTCAGTCAATCACAACAGTGAAGACCCTTCAGTTAAGTGTCACTGGCATTTGAATGGCAAGGTGTTGGTAATATGGGCACTACCAGCTCAAGTACAGAACCACCACTGAGTTATTTACAACTGTGCTTATCCCCATTAATTCAGGAGTCCTCTGCTTTCCTGCTACCCTGTGATTTGTTGCTCTGTAGACTACTTGCAAATAAGCAATCAAAAGAACTAGCCTTTCATGGAAACTGCTAAACTGAAGGCAGCAGCAGGTGGCAGGCAAGGCTTTTTCTCAGGTTTGATGAGGTGGGATCCCATTTAGGATCAAACTGTTCCTCAAGGCTCCATTAGTTTCCTTTAGGCTGAGGAATATTTTAAGTGACAGCCTGCCAGCCAGAGGAGACCAAGGTGGACCACCATCAAGAGAACTAAAATTAAAGGCCATTATGGCAGAGGTTAAGCCAGGTACCTTTCTTGCCCTGCTTTTAGATGTAAATCCCTGTATGAGAATAGCAAACAAAGGTCCTCTGGATGAGAATGGGCCAGGGATATGAAAAACATGACAGAAGTAGCATATCAGCAGGTCATTCAGTGCTTGCCTGTGAATGCCTGGAGGGATGTCACACTAAAAAAAAAACAACCAAAAAACAAAACGAAAGAAAAAGAAAAACAACAAAATAGTCCTAGTTTTTTGAAAGAAACATTTGTGGGGATTTGGCTTCAAGCAATGAAAATCCTTCTTCAGACTTAGTGTCATTGTTTGTGGAATGCAGGTCTGAACTTTGATTTCCTCCAACTGCTTCAAACACTCCAAGGATTCCTGGGAAATCTTGTAAATGGATTTGGGGTGGTCAGTTTAATTGTTTTATGCAAAATAACCTGGGGTCAGGGGAAAATGCAAAAGAATTTTTCTTTTAGAAAGTCCAGTTGTGTCATAGCGCAACTCCCTGGAAGTGCACTGAGCACTCGGCCAGGGTCTTGATTCCCACCACAAAAAGCAGTGATATCCTCTCCATACTGCCGTGTGACATGGGGAGATTTTTATACGAGAGGATCCTTCTCAGCTGTCCATGAGCTGACAGCAGCCACCACAGTGCTCCAGTACTAAATTTTTCTTGAAGGTCTGCTTTGAAAGAGCAAGCACAGTGAATTAGGAGTAGAGCTGTCAAGGCAAGGTGGCTTAACAGAAGTTATCATGAAGCCATTACAGCGTTCCCCAAAGCTGCATGAAGCCATCACAGTGTCCGTCAAGGTTACCTCCATGCTCTGTTGGTGCAAAGGTCCACCAGGTAATAAGCAGGAGCAAATCTGCTCCTTTTCCCTGTAAAAGACTTCCTTTTTACTGAATAAAGTAGGAAGAACAAGCTTTTCCCATGCCTAGCATATCATTGCTGGTAAGGAGGGACTGAGCCAGATTCAGAGACCAAATTCACAACCTGGATTGTGTGTGAGCTGGCTGGACAAAGGAGTGGGGAAAAAGGTACATAGCCCTGCTTCCTATTCACTGGCAAACATCCAAATTAGCTGTCCCGTGGTTGGTCAGAGCACAGAATCTCAATTTTTAGAGGAATTTGGTGCATTTCCTACATGCATACACCCACAGCTGACAGTCACAGCTACCCAGATTGTTCTATCCTAAATTCTGCCTCCTTAAATGCAGGGTCTCCAGGATGGCTGTCAGCCTTGAACAAGGGATGGGGACACAGGTGGAATTCAGACCAGGTGCAATTTGGCATTACCATCATCCCCTTTGGCAACAGAGACTCACCATCCCACTTATGCTTTGCCATGAGTTTTTGTGATGCTGCTGTTGTTCCATTAAGACTCTTCCTGTGGGGAAGAGGCAGCACGAGAGTGTGAGACACTGAGGACGTTCTCCCTGCGTCTCCCACGTGCAGCTCTGCCGCTGTCTCTCTTGCAAGGCGCCGTTCCCATGCAAGGCTCCAGTGCGGATGATCTCTGATCCCGAGGGCACGGGTGAAACGGCTTTGGATGTGGGAAATGGTTCACAACCAAGTCCTTTATCCTCAGGCAGCCTACAAACCCCAGGCCAGCCCTAGGGGCTAGGCAGAGTGCAAGGAGGCTGAGACACTGCAGGAGACACTTCCATCACACTTACTAATTGCTGTGCCCTGCGGAGCAGCAGCGGCCTGCTCCATACACCAGGAGCTGGTGGCCACTGGGGTTTCCTTTCCTGCTGGGGAGGAACATAGCCTTGCTTGTGAAGGACACATGTGGTTTGTGTCTGTCCACCTCCAATGGTCCTCCCACCCAGCCCGCCTCTGCCCTGCTCTTCTCCTTCCTCGATTAAAGCTGGAGTGTGATGTGCATCCAGAACTGACCACATGTGATGCCAGAAGCAAGGCCAGAGGAAATGATTCTCGTGTCCCTCCCTGAGAAGGAAGGAGGTGCTCCTGCATGCAGCCCCCAGCCAGCGGCTGGTGTTGGAACCTGGTCCCACCGGTGGCCTGTTTATGTCAACACTAAAGTATTTCCTTTTTTTTTTTTTCCAAATGGTGCAGTTCATCTGCCGATCTCAGAGCAGTTGGGAAAGATGTATTACCTTAGGATGTGACCAAGGTTGCTAAGTGAGCCAGAGCCACTAGTGACATAAGTCTGGTTTCCAAATCTCTAATCTTCAGCCAAATCCCTGTGCTGCTCTGACAACCCCTGGATGAACGTGTGAGGTAGCACTAATGCAAGTTTATGGCTAACATAACTAATGAGGTAACGCGGATACTAGGTTCAGAGATATAGAGGGTGTCATTTCACCCACAAATAAAATTCTTTATTCAAGTAAATCCCTTCCTTTCCCTTAGAATAACTTGTTCTTCCAAACTGGGCATTATCTACCTGCTTGATTTCTTGGGACTGGGACACGACAAAAGGACAAGGGATGGAGCAGCAGCTGCCTGTGAGAGGTGGCTACAGGAGAAATCAATATTTTTTTTTTTGATTTCAGAATTTTGTGATTTCAAATCACTCTCTTGTGCTACATAAATTTGTATTTGGTGAGAGGATCCAGGCTATGAGAGAGCTCAAAAGCAGCTGTTCCTAAAAACGACTTCACTGATGTATTTTTAAACATCACCACTCAGGAAGGAAGGAGGAAGAAAGAAGTCACCAGTTTCTGTTCTGCTCCCACCCTCCTGCTGGAGGCGGAGAGTACCCAGAGATGTGGAAATACTTCAGGAGCTACCCAGAACAGATCAGGTTGGTTCAGGGGGTCAGGCCACCAGCCAGACATCAGCAGGTGCCAAAGGCAAAAGGGAAGCTTGTCTGATGAATAGGAATCAAAGTATAAAGAGGATTTGGTGAAATGTTAATGCTGTAGTGGGGCAGGAAGTGCTGTCTCGTCTTGGGAGTGGCTACAGGGCTCATAAAGGTCAGGGTTTCTTTTTTAGAGCCTTAAATTTTGACAACATTTGACCTGGCAAGGTATTGCTGCTGGCACTGGGAAGTAAGCGATATGCTGGTGCCCCTGGGGATAACTGATGGCAGCTTGAAAACTTGACACGGGCACTAACATTAACGGCTCAGGAGGGAGCGGGCAAAGAAAACTGGGGAACACAAACGAAAGAGGGAGAAAGAAGGAAAGCCACAGGTTTCTAAGGTTTTCTTAAGGCAGACACTGGGGGCCCGTACAGTTTGCTAACATTTGGGGAAAGGCAATTACGCAAGTGTAAGTGATTCAGCACAAAGAAACCATCTGGAGACAGTGAGTCCTTCCCCTCCAGTGGCAGCAGCGACTCTGACTAACCAACGTAAATAACACAAAAGTGACATAAACAGCACAGCCATCGTCACAGGCCCTTCTCCATAGCCATGCTGTGTCCCACAGGACACAGTGGATCTGGGGAAGGTGGAGGTGATATTGACCCTCTCTTAGTTGGCATCCTCCCTGTGTGCATCCCTGACCCACACAAGCAAAGCACAAAGCAGCTCTCCCCCATGCTGGGGGCTCTCAGCCTGTTTTCTCCACAGCAGCAGTTTCTCACCTCTGTTTCCTAAGACTAAAGAAAGGCTGGAAACTCCTGAAGCAGCAATGCAAGTGGCCTGCTCTCATCCAGCCAGGAAGCAAGCAAGCATCAGCAAAGGATGCTGAATGGAGCATAGCCATGCAGAACTGCAGAGTGTGGCACTGAAACCACACCTGAGGCAGGTGGGTATGATGCTGTTTCCCACCTGAGAACAAGAAGTCTTATTTTGAAGACTAAGCAGCATGTTATGCCCCTCAGACATTCTCCCCATAGACTACTTCTGAACTGCCCACATGCACACTTTGAGTGCCCAGCACTCCAAACCAAGGAGTATGGGTGCTCCTTCCTGTCTCCTCACTTTACCTAATAAAGACCAAACCTATTTTTCACCTCACACAAGAGTAACCTAAGAGCAAACACATTCATTTTACCCCGTGTATGCTCAAGTCACACAAACAACTTGAAGGAGAGTCTAAGTGGCAATTATCTGCAATCATGGTTATATCATTGGCATTTAGAGGACACTGCGCTTGGGAAATCCTTCAGTCCTATCATCCCATTAAATCCGTGATAACTACATAAGGAATACATAACCGTGTGGGCAGGGAGAAAGATGGAGCGTGGCCATCCTTTACTTCTACCTTGTGCAACAAATCTCCAGTAACTTTTTCAAAAACAGCTCTGGAGCTTAAGTTCCATTTTCAAAATTTCCTCGGGTAATCATGGATGAGTAGATGTTACTTGATGAGAGTAAGTCTGATTCTTTTCTCCCTTATCCTGCTCACCCACATCAAAGGGTGGAGCACACAGGTTTTGTGCCAGGGCTGATAAATACTCCCAGGGATTTACAGCGCTAAAACTGTGTGGAAAATACTCAGCTTCACCATGGCTCTGTTCACACTACGCTTTGGTTTCCTTCATCAAAGCACAGCAACAGCCGCCCGAGCAGCGGCTGGCATGCCAAGAAGCTGTACACGGCTGATGGTATCACAGGCAGACACAACAGAACCCTGCTGTGGGCAGAGACCCAGTTCTGCAGCACAAACAGCATGAAGGCAACGGCCAGGAATCCATGGGTGGAGGAGCAGGCATCACACCTGGGTAAATACAACGGCAGTTAGAAGGCCTGTTTTCCCAGAGCCTGAGCTCAAGATGGTGATTGCACCACAGTAGCCCTCAGGGACTTTTCTGCTTTGCTCTTTGGCAAGCACCTTCTTCAGTGAGTGAGCAAATGGTAGGCATCTGCCAGAGAGATATAAAAAAACTTGCTTCCCTGCAAGGTGGAGCTTGGCTTGTTGATGATCTCATGGTTTCAGTCACAATGACCTGCTGCACTTGATGGATGCACCCCTTCCTCCAGTGACCCTGCCCTTGCCCGCCTTCATCACGATCGTCAGCTACTTCTGTCTGCAGCTGAGTTTTTATCCAGGGAGGCTGGGACTGCTAAACCCATCTGTCCCAGAGCAAATCTCAACTGCACAACACAAGAGCAAGACCTGTCCTCCTGGCCCCAAGAAAGGGAGCTGAAAGTGAAACAATCATTGCAGAAGTTGCCCAGAGGAGAGGAAAAGCCCAGCAAAACCTCCCCAGGAACAGGCAGAAATGTCGGAGGCAGAAGGTTAAAGGAACACCAGCTTCTCATTTCAGTGATTTACTTACTGTAATTTCCCTGCCCTTTGGGAAGGGCCAAATGTTACGACACAGCACCATGACCCTGCAGCGATCTCAGGCTATGCCGTGAAGCCCTGATATAACCTGAACCTCCATTTAAAAACAGATGGTCCATTTGCAGGAATGACACCCCTGGTATTTAGGAGGGGTTGATGCAGCTTATCTGCAGCCTCATATGGAAGAGCTTTCAAGTTTATTACTATTATTTTAAATAAGTTGCATTGTTATACAGCATTGAAGTCTGAAGGCCCCCAGATTCTTACTGGAGAGTGAGCAGCAGGTAGGTAACGTCTGATTCCTCCACATTTGTTGAGCGATACAAGGACTCACTGCGATGGCCACAGGACAGAGCACTGTTCGGTATCACGTGAGCTTCCAACAGTGGGATAAAACGGCCAATACAGAACCCATGGTGTGCAATGACAGAGGGGTTTCTGTGGCATGGAAATCCATCCTGAGGGAGTTGCTGTGGAAATCGTAACTGAGCTTTTCATAAATTACTGGAAGTCAAATGTTAACAATTTCCATGTAAAGAAGATAAAAGGTGAGATGCACACATATATTCAGCTCTATTATTCTCACCTCAAAAAACAGTCCAGCCAGCCCTTTAATCACCCAGCAGCTCATCTCTAAATTGCCTTTATTATTAACAATGAAGTGCTTGTTATTTGCATCACCATCCTTTGTAGGAGCTGGGGATGGGGAGGAGGATGCCTGCAGTGAGAGGCACGGGGACAGGCAGTGCGGGCAGGGCCCCAGCATGTCTCTGGTGTCCTCCTTGAGCAGAAAGCTCAGGAGGAAGGACTAAAATAGCATAACTGTGAGCAATGAGGTAAACAGAGAGGGGTCAGGTATAGGAGATGGTATGCCTCTGGACTGCCCCAGACTCTTCTCTCCAAGGAAGAGGTGGGCACCCCATCATCCTGCACAGGGCAAACACAGCATGAAAATCTTATGGGTGACTTCTGAGCACAATATACCCACCCCTGTGTTTACACTGTAGCAGCAGGATCCTCCAGAAACACTCAAGATGACCCAACAGAGCTAGTTTCTATTAGTCATTTACTTGTAACAAACAGTAACTGGACCTCCTGGCTAAAATCACTGGGGATTTCCTCAAGCAAAGCCACAGCTTCGACCTGGGTTTGATGATGCTATAATTAGCCTTTGTACAGAAAAGTACCCATTAGCATCCTCTGACTTCTCTGGCCCAATTTGCATTGATGTGGTGATGCAATTGCCTCCTTAGCTTGGCATCTTGTATCAGAGGAATGCAGCATCCCCAAATGAGTCATGCAAGAAGCAGAGGGGAAGGATGAAAGTTCTCTGCAAACACAACTTTTTTTGTCATCAGCCAAAGGAAGGAGATTTAACGTGTACTTAGGATTAATGAAAATGGGAAGCTTTTGCAGGGGACGCAGTCATTTTTAGATAAAGTGGGACAGAGTCGAGACTAACTAATAAATATAACCCAAAATGGCTTTATATTGCTACTAGTCAGGGGTTACCCTCTTGGTGCAAAGGGTTTTCTCATGCTTTGGTAATCTAGCCCTCATGTCACCCTCTCGGTGATGAGGCACCATGACCCTGCAGCAGTTGTCTCACAGACAATCTCATGGTACTCTAGGTAAGCTCTGGCAAAGGCGCAAAAGGGTTTAACTGTTAAGAAGAACTGGATCAGGCTGAAGGTCAGATCCCTGCTGCAGAAGCCAAGAAATGACAATATCTGGCAGTTGTGAAGCATCTTCTCTCCGACCTCCCGGCCACTGCTTTGCAGGGACACTGTCCTTCCAGGCAGGGTGTGCCTGGCAGGCTGCATTTTGCAGGCGAGCACTGAGGCAGAGAGATGTGAGATGAGTCACCTGGGCAGCGTGCAGACCTCAGCGCTCTCCATTTCTAATCTGGGTCCTGCGTCGCAGATGTTTGTCGCTGCAGAACAGGGTGATATTTCCACGCTGTATTTCTTTCTGCGACTCAACAAGCACCTCACATAAAAAGCTTTCGTGCTTCAGAGAGGATTGAGGTCTTGAGGAACTATCTCCAAAGCCTGAACAAACATTTTGGCAGTACCGAGTCATGTGTGTTTCAGAAAGAGCACAATCTCTACCCAGTGGTAATATAACCCCAGATTGCTTTTCAGGGGCGGATACAGACACTGAGGACTGGCAGTATCTCCATGTTACTCCACGGGTCCTTGCACAGCAGGACACCTCCAGTCTGGATCTGGACCACGGACAGGCTTACATGCCTAATAGGGCCAGCTTCCTGACTGGTCCCAGTCCTGCTGGGCTCGCACCTCTCCACAGGAGGTCTGACTGTCCCTGGGGCACAGTGTGGACCCCTCCGCATGTCCTTGGGTCTTCTCATGGCAAAGCCACCTCAGCAAAGCAGCACTGATGGTGGCTGCACAGCACGTCCTCCTGTCACCACAGGCACTGGAAATAGCATGGCCACAGCAAGGCGGGTCCGTTCACTGTGCTGACAAGTGTGCATGATGGACATACCAGGAGAGACGAGCCACACTGACCTGTCCCTTCCAAACCACAGCTGCTGGCTGGCATGTTTTGCATTGCAGAGACACCCTGAGATAATGAATAAAAAGCAAACTAAGAGCAGCAAAACTTCTGAGAGAGGTGCTGATGCCAAAGCCCAAGCAGCATCCTTGGTGCCACACGGGTACCCAGCCCCTTCCCACGACTCTCCTTCTGCAGAAACTTTGTGTGTCCCCTCACACCTCACAGCTGCTTCTCCTGCACATTGCCACAGCCATTGTTGTGCCAGGCCAGGGAGATGGCTGTCCTGATTTGTCTCCGTACCTGTCAGGCACGCTCACTGCAAAGGCATGTGTGCCTGCAGAATCCACACCCTCCCTAATTGCCCCTTGGCAGGCAGCGCAGTGGCCTCCGAGAAGGAAGCGAGCTCACTGTTTGACTTAGGGGAAATCATCACCCCACACAAGGCTTCAACAACTCGGGAAGGAACCTGGAGACTGAGAGGAAATTGTGAATTATTGCTTTGTACAATCCTGCTTTGCACCAAGGATTGGGGAGGGGTGGAGGGGTGGACTTTCCAGATGCATGGGCTTGTCTTTGTGCCTTCTGCAAAGAAGAGGAGGAAAAAGATGCTTCAGGAAAGAACCAGGTTCTAGGACCTTAGTGGTCCAGAAGAGGAGGAATGAAAAATAAGGAAAATAAAGATGGTATGTTAAGGTAGACAGAACATTTTGGAAATGGATATCAGGCTTTCTTCATCTGTTGTCCATCACTGGTTTTCTCTGGGCACCTCTATCTACATGTGGAGGCTCCTAATAGAAAACACATTTTTAAATGCTATTTTTAAGCTACCTTCTAATTCTTTCAGCACTGGGAGATATTAGAAGTTAAAAACCCCAGCTAATGCCAGCCAGAGAACAAACAGTCACTACTCAGGCATGTCTGCTCCAATTTCCAAATCAAGATGCTGCTCTCCCCAGCTATGGCTTTTATTCAGAAAGCAATGCATTTGGCAGGGACTCTTTTCTTGGCTGTTTGTTTTCTGGCACTTTGGGGGATGCTCACAAGCATTTCATCCCTCCCATAGGAGCTCTTCCTTTAAGAAATGCCACATTTTTTACCTGACTCCAGCAGGACTTTGCTGGGACACACCATTCGCTCTGCATGCCTGTTTGGCACAGCCTTCCTCAGTCCACTGCCTTCCCAGCCTGCTCTGGGAAGCCCTTCTTTCTCTCCATCACCCACCAGTACAGTGCTTTGCTGGTGGCTCCCCCAGCCCTGTTCCACTGTACACCCCAGCAAACAGAAAAGCTGCTTTGCTCACTGTGAAATAACTCAACCCTGGGCTCCCAGGTGCTGGATGAAGCCCTGTGAGCTTCACTTCATTCCTACAGAGCATACAGGGTGGTGTGAGTGCCGTGGTGCCTGACAGGAGTGCCTGACTCTGAAGCCTCCAGAGGCTTCTGTCCCTGCAGTCCTGAGCAGAGCTGAAGAGCTGCATCAGGCTGCTGGAGACGGTTCTTTGCCCTGGCTGCGTGGCTAAAACTGGGTTTGTCTCCTTCCCACCATCAGAGCACTGGCTTGGATCGAAGAAACACCTTCCTAACACATCAGGAGAGTTCAGAGAGGCTTTTCACTAACAGCAAAGATTGCTTCTGTGCTCAGAGGTTTTATGCTTGGATGCAGTGAGCAAAGCTCATTGCCAGCACAGGGAAGGTGATGTATTCTGGCCCACCAGCCACGAAGGCATGATGTTGGCAAAGCACAGCACCAAGACCCATACTTCCTTCCCTCTGCGCTTCCTGTTCGGTCCAGCAGCTGCTGGCTCCTTGGCTCCCTCTCTCCAACTCTGCAGGAGCTCCAGCGTCAATCCCAGCAGAGTGAGCGGGACATGCAGCTCTCTGCTTCCATTTGGGGCAGCTCTGCCGGCACAGGAACTCGGGGGCCTCCCACTGCTCTGAATAGATGAAGGGAAAAGTCTTAGCAGAGGCCAGAGGTAGCTCAGGATGGAGGAGAGGAGGGGATGAAAGGTTTCCCCTTTCCAAGCTCCCATGGCAGGAAGGGCTGGTGGGCACATAGGAGGGATCACAGACAGCAATCCCAGAGGTGCAAGTCCTGTGCAACAGGAGGGTGAGATACAGATACAGGCCCCAAAGCACAAACAGAAGAAAGCAGCTGGGAGTAGCTGGAGGCACAGGGAAGGCACTGGTGCATGGCTCAGCTCTGGAGCTGGGAGGTCCTGCAGGCTGCAGGGCAGAGCTGGAGAGCAGAGGCACAGCGTCCACATTTGCACCTCACCACCACTTCCAAGGAGACAGAAGGCAAGGCAATGCCTGCACAGGATGACTTCATGTCAACTTTCTTCATTTTCTGGTTTGTTTAAAACCAAACCACAGAACTTGGTGCTGTTTGTGAGCTGTGACAGCCTACCTATAGCAGTAATTCACATAAAACCCACTGCAGTTAAAACCACAGTGAGGTCCTGAATGCATCTGCAGGTATTTGGCTTATATAGTCACCTTCCTCTCTCTCTAGCAGATACCCCCTCATGAACACACACAGAGCTCTGGCAGGGTTAGGTAACCCAAGGTCACCTTTAGGCCACCTCATGACTACCATTGCATTTGCAATGCAATGGAAGGGAGGAAGGGGAGATGGGAGAGAAAAATGTTGTAAGCAAGACTGTAATAAGCAATACAGGGCTGGGAGAGAAGGTGGCATGGCACAAGGAGGAGACTGTCTTTAAAAATAAAACAATGCTCACCTTCCCTGCTCTGGGAGCATATATTAGGCTGGCCACTTGCCGTGGACAACTCCCCCGACGCTGGGAACAAACTGTGCATGCACTGCCTCTCCAATGGCTGTCCTCCCTCACCCCTGGTTCCCTAGCAATTCCATATCGCTGAGAAACCATCCCCTCTCCCTTCGTCCTGCTGCCTTCCTCCTGCCAGATCTGCTAAATCAAACTCATACTGGCTGAAAGCAGACAAGAAACTACTAACGTAGGAGGGAAGAGGCACCAGTCAGACTGCCTGCACTGAAATGCAGATCCTGCTGTCATGGCATTTTCCAGCCCTGTTTCTTCTCCTCCTGCAATCCCTTCCTAGCTTCTCCCTCCTCTTCCCAGTGGGATCCAGCCTCTTCCTATCCACCTTGAGTTTCCTGCTGGTGCGTGGGTCATTGCTCCTTCTCAGACTGATTCCTCATCTCCATTTGTTTCTTCATCATGTTTTTACTCTCCTTGGGGTATATTTCATTTTGCCCCTGTTCTTTGGTTGCCTTCATCCATCCCTTCAACCATTCTCCTTTGAGTTCTTCTCTTTCTGCTTTTCATCACCAATCTGTACTGTACTTATGACTGTATTTATGGCAGATGGAAGCCTCCTTACAGACACAGGCCCTCCCATAAGCTGCAGTTGTCCAAACCTATGCTAAAAAAGTTTTATCTTTAATGATAAAAAACTTTTATCATTATCTGTCGTCTTCTGAGTTTTGTGTTAAATGGAATTCTTAAGCAGAGAAAGAAAACTTCCCTCAAATCACTCTGACTTTGATATAAGTCTTTGGCTTTGCAAATCATATCAGACAGGAGAGTCCCCAAAGCTCTGCCATCTAACTGTGGCATGCTGAAATCCCATCCTGCAGCCAAACAAGTGAATCCAAGTGCTGCCCGGCAATGGCTTGCCCCCAGCAGGAAGGGTTAGAGCCTGCCCAGCCTGAGACCAAACCCAAGCAGATGCAATGCCAGCCTCCTGGGGTCCCTCTCTAAGGTCTTGGGAGGACACTGGTAGGAAAACCTCATTGTGCCCCTAGCCAGCACTTCTGCAGAGCCCCACACTTCAGACCCACGACGCTTTCCCCTCTCTCCCTTTCTGTCTCTCCATGCCAACATCCACAAGTCATGCCTAGAAATCACAGCCCACCCTGGCCCTGCTGGCACCAGCTCTGCTCAGAGGCTGATGATGGAAGCTGATCACGTCATGGCCCTGTACCCTGACCTTTCCTTCCTGGGAACAGCACGCACCTCTCACCTCCCATCACTTGACTCTCTCCCATCACCAGGCGAGCTCCCTGCCTCCTTCTGCCCCTGCCAGCCTGGCAGCTGGTGTGTCATCACCTCCCGCACCAGGGAGAGGTTCCCACAACTGTCCCTTACAGTATGCTAGCAACTGTCAGCTGGGTGCCCAGGAAGGAGGGGCTGGGGCTGCAGGAGAAACAGCCTGTACATCACTCTGCTCCCGGGGACGGGGAGATGTTGGTTCAGGGCTGGATGACTCTCCTGGAGGGGTTTCCATGCTATAAATAGACAGCCTGAGGATTCTCTTTAAAGAAGGGTCTTTCTCTGCAGCAGGAAGCCCCAGAGGGATGGGAAACCACACAGCCAGCTTTTAAATGAGCTGAACAAATCATGCTATGCAGTTCCTGAGGAATGGCTTTCTTTCTCCGAGTCACAAAATGTCTTTCTGTGATTCCACTTTTCCTTTTTCCTCCCATGCATCTCCCCCCTGCAGCTCCCCTTTGCCTCAGCCACTGTGCCGAAGTGATATGAATTAACTCCAATAGCTGTGAATGGTGCCCCTAGCTTAGTGCCTTCCCCACATCCATTCCTGTAACTGTATGTACTTCCACTGTGTGTCTCCATATTTGTCTCAGCCGGATGCAGCAGGAATTCCAGGTTCGGATGAGACTTGCCTTCATTGCCTCTCCACCGCCACCACTGCTGCCCAGGGCCCTGTCTCCCACGGCAGGGATATGCCAACATCTCCCCTGTGCAAAAACTCTGGCGAGTTCACAAATGGCTCCACTTTTATGAAACTGAAAAGAAGAAGAGGACAACCTGTGCTTGACAGGAGAAGGCAAGGGGAGAGGTGGTTCTGAGCCACAGTGCTTCAAAGGGCTTGTTCCTGGTGAAAGGCAGGTCCCCATAGGCACTCACCGCAACCCAAAGCAAAATGCCCTTCAGGGTGAGACACCGCTCTGAAGGTGCAGGTAGAAAAATGTCATGCTGAGCAATACCTACCCCTGTAGCCCAAGCATGAAAGCATCTCTCTTTCCCTCCCACCTTCCACACCAATATTCTCTGCAATCACATACTGACCCTCCTACAAGCAGGCTTTCAAGAGCACACAGATTGTTGATTGGGTCCCTGTCACGACCAATTTCAGGAGGTACCTTCCAGCTTATACCACTGCAGCTGGCACTGCAGTCCAGCACAGGAACAGGGTAACACACATCCCAGTGGAAACTCTCCAACCTGATGGTTTACAGCAAAGGCGTCTTTCATATATGGCAAGCTTGGTGCAAAGAGGTCCTCCTTGAATGGGGCTAACTTACACAGAGCCTAGCAAGGCACCTGGGGAAGGTGCAGGGGCAGGAAAGGCATAGCAGGGTGCAACACAGCAAATCCCCCTGGGACACCATCCTAAGACCCAACCTAGAAAGTCAACTTCTCTCCATGTCAAGTTGCTGGGCTGCTATGAGAACGTTTCTCATCTGAGCACGAGGGAACTGATTCTTTCCCTTCTTCTGAAACTACAAAGCTGTTCGTACAGCCCTTTGCACTCGGCATCTCTTCACTCCAGCTTCTGAGCCAAACTTGTCTCAACGAAGAAGGTGCCATGCTCAGTCAGACTCATTTTGAGGGAGAGTACCACAGTGGTCTCTGGCTTACAATGAGGAATCAGAAAAAACTGACTGTCAGTCAAGGCTGATACGGATCTATCTCAGCATCATTCTCTTGTGTGAGGCTGGTCACAGTGCTGACTTGCTTCCTCTCTGAAACCACCGACAGCAACATCTTATTTTGGTGAGTCACAGACTGTAGCCGAGGGCTGGAAGAGGGGGGTGACAGCCTACACCTGATCCCACTCATTCCCAAGCAAGACAGCCAGGAGGGGTGAATGGAGAGCAATAAAACTTATGAACAGTAAGAGGGTGAACAGGTACCTACGCAGCTCCTCATCCTGCTCCCCTGCACACCGATACATCACTTCTGCTACATGCAGATTCACTTCCTTTCTCTAGTAAGTGTGAATCAGAAAATCAGCACCTCTCACCGAGCGAGATATTTGCTCCCAGGCCCAGGCATAAAGAAACTCATCTAGGGAAACTCTTCTCAGGAAAAACCTCCACGCATTTCCAGGCATAAGCCCAATACAACCCCATGAGTATTTTGCACTGGTTTTGAAGGCTTCTTCAAGGCTGTTTAACCAATTGGCTGTCCACAGTCTGCAGCCCATGGGACCTCCACCTGACAGCCACTAAAGAGCGTAATGTCCTGACAGGCGCCCATCATGGTAGGCACCATTTGGTCTGATGCCAGTGGGCTTGAGAGGCAGGAAGAGCGGTGCAGTTTTGGGGGCAATGAGAAACATTTTTAGCAGCGTGGTTCTCACTTGGGCTGATGCCTGCAAGATATCAAGATGTGGGCAATCCCCACCCAGGGATGAACAAGCATTTCCTTCAGACAGAGAGAAAAAAAAGGAGGTATTTTTCACACTTGCATATACTTAAGAGGAAAAAAAATATTTACATGAGGGAGAAAAGACTTGGCAGGGGCTTCTGAGGTCGTTTGCTGTTTATGCATTTCTCAGGACTGGGGTGGAGCTGCAGAGCTCAGTGGTGAAGCCTGAACTCCCCTGAGCCACCAAGGAGGCAGTGTGAGCAGGGTGCTGCATTCAGATGGTCTCTAGGGACGGTGAGAGATTCTCTCTTCATGCTCCTGTTGCCTACACCTCAATGAAGTCAGGTCTGTGAGACTGCAGGTAGCTCTGGCAGTGGCCACTGTGGTTTCCTGATGCCTTTCCTTTGGCATCGCTGGAGGATCAGATCCAGGAGGAGCTGATGGGAGCCTTAGGGCAATCACCAAAGGTGCTGTGAAGCAGACACCGGGCTTTTAAGCACCTCTTAGGATCAAGCACCTTTCCATAAGATGGGATATTAAAGTTCTCTGGTCTGAACATCCCATTTTAACTGGGGTGGGAAGAGCTGAATGGCAGCCGAGGCTCTACCCCCTAAGATGTGAAAGGTCTAACTCCGATTCCCTCTTCTGGACTCCTGCAGCCGGCAACAGCTTGTATTTCTAGCTGGGCCTCTCTACCTCTTGAAAGCACTAAGTTACAAACCCATAAATTATTATAATTTGGGCATCTGCCGTGTTTTGGAAGTGGCTGGTGCAATCCCTCCCTGTCCAAGCCGCACACTGACTCCCTGCTGGTTTCTGGAAAGGAGAAGCCTCAAAACGTGCAGGGCACACACTGACCTCTGCTGCCAAGACTTTCATCATGGTCTTAAGCAGCAAAAAAAGAATACAAAATAATTGTCATTGCAACATGCTGGGCTGGGATCCTACTTAACATTAACCACACTCTTTCTTCATCCCCACCTGAAGCAATAAGAGCACTGGGACAACAGGGCTGGGCAGCAGGTAACAGAGAGACTAGAATACTTTTCCGAAGCTTTTCCAATCCTGACTGGGAGATAAAATAGCCTGGGACAGAAATGACCTACCACACTGTAACCCTGTCACCTCCATTCCTGCAGGGTCATTCCCCATCACCATTGTAAATTCCAGCCCAGGCTCCAAACCTGCACGGTGGGAAAAGCTGCAGCAAGGTGTTTACACCATGATGAGCTGGGTTGGAGTAGCCCTGCTGAGGTGTGTGGTCCTCATCCCCGTCAGGATCAGACCTGACTCAGGCAGGTTCACCCTCCATCCCTTCAGAGAGGGGGCAGTTTCTATTCAGACCTGCCCAATGCTGGTGGGGAGCCTTGCTTCTTGCCAGAGCAGAGCAGAGACAGCACTGGCCACTACAGACAAGCCCTGTGGACTTTTTGCAGTGTTTCACCATTCCCATCCCAACGGTCTCTGCACTTGACATCTGTGTTTCCTTCCCAGTCCCAGGAAAGGCTGGCACTGGTGACCAGCAACAGAGGATTAAAGCCCCCAGCTGTCCTGGTCCATGCTGCTGCAGCAGCCCTGCTCTGCCATAGGAGCCACCCAACACTGCCACTGTTTGAAGTCCAAACAGGCAGAAGAGCAGGTGGATTTATAAAACCACTTTCCCTGCAAAGCCTGACATGAGAGGTGAAAACCAGATAAGTCCTTTTACAGCCAAGTGCTGACCACCTGCAACTTCCTCACCGTTTCCAGGGCTCAAAGCACAGCTTAAACTAAGGCAATTCCAGGCTATTCCGTGCTCCTTCCTTTTAATGAGCCCTGAAGGATCCACTGGAAGAGTCTTGGAGACTACGGGGGAAATAGAGCCAGCAAAACAGCTTTAAGCAAGGACACTAGACTACAAGCATACTATAAATAGCCTTTATTTAAACACAGTGTCAATCAATAGGACTTGCAATAAATACTGAAACTCTTGAACATACAGATCTGCGTCTATATATCTACCGAGAACAACAAAATACCTTTACATTTCCTTGTTTATATACAGATCCATCACTGTATATGGGTAATAGAGATATATACACACACATAAACATACATATTTTTAAATACATATGCAGTTGTGCAAAAATGACTTTACAAGGACAGTAAACAAGTAAATATTTCCCAATCTGCTCTTGCTGGCACTGGCAATATTGCACTAAAATTCAGCTGTATGCTCCTACTTTGGGAGGATGAGAAAGCAGAAGAAAATTGAAATTGCATGCATGGAGAAGCAGCAACTTTTTTCATGATGAACAATGTTTGTAGAGGCTCGACACCCCCTGAAATACTCTGCTTGACTCATCACCCTACACACAGCAATTCCAGCAGGTACCCACTGCCAAATCCAGGTGAATCAATGTTGTGTGCTGCTCTTATAACACACACCACGAGGGATAACCTCCATCCAAGATCTGTGTAAACTCCAGTTTTGCATGTGCGCTGCTCTGTCTGAACCCAGGCTGTGTCACTAAGACCCTAGGGGAACCCCTGTGCTCCTGACCGAGCCACCTCCATTTTGTTCTGTGGCAAACACAAGCCTCCGTCCTTCTGCCCAGGGTGCAAGAGACAGTGGCTGTGCCACAGAGTCTGCCCATGCCACCAGCTGCAGCTTGGGCCCTTGAGGAACAGCTGTAGTGCATCTCCCAGGATGAAATATTTTTGCCTGGGTGAAATATTTGCTGCCCAACTCTGTAACATGACAAAAAGCACCTACAGGTCCACATGGGTGTCCTGTGCAGCTGGTCACCCCGCAGGAATTTCTCTGATAAGAGGATGTAGCTACTCTAGCTGACAAATGACAGTGTGCTCGCAGCCCGGGGATGTGTGTTCATTGCAAAATAGAACCATAGACTCATAGAATGGTTAGAATTGGATGAGACCTTAAAGATCATTGAGTTCCAACCCCCCTGCCACAGGCAGGGACACTTATCAGTAGACAAAAGTGTTCTCTTTGCCCCTAGGAAGAAAGGTTAGGAGTAATGCTCACTGTCAAAATAGCTCCAATAAAAGAATAAGAAGGGGAAGAAGTGTTCAGGCTACTGGGTTCAAGCCTCAGAAAGAGCCATGCTTTCACATTGGAAGAGACTTTATTGCACTGGGAGGAGATGCCAGGCGATGTGGTCCTACCTGTGGACCTGAGAAACCAAGTACAAGTGTAAAAACTGCAAAGAGACCTTAATCCTTGCAAAACACTAGTCTCATGGAGCCTGGGGTCACACCACCTTTCTGCTGAGAACAATATCCAAGACCAAGGTGGCTTTTCAAAACAGCCCTTGCTCATCTGAACCTGAAGGACCACCCTGGGGACCGCCCACACTGCAAGCCTGAAGTGCAGGCACTGATATTGTCTTACAGGCCAGCGAAAGATGTGGGTCAGCCAACGTACAAGGTGCTTCACCAGGGCTGGATGCTTCTGCAGAGGCAGCTGGGGAAGGGGAAGACTGAGATGATGCTGGTGACCAGAGTAGCCAGCAACTTTCCTGGTTCCCTCTTTCCACCCTCCCTGCCCAGGGCCACAGCCAGGCACTGCCACTCTCAGGAAACCTTCGCTTCCCTGCTGCTTTTGGAGGGACGGTGCTTTCTATCTGCTGACAGATAACAAAAAAGGGTACATACAAGATAGGACATCCCCCATTCTGCCAGAGAAATAAAGATGCTCATAAACCCATCTCCTTGGGAAATGGATTCATCACACCAGAGAAAGCAAACACTCAGAGGCAGAGGACTGGCAAAGGGAGGAGGGCAAAAGCCTTTCCTTTAGCCAGAGTAGGTGTTTGAGACTCCTGGCAGCAGGAACATTGTAATATCAGAAGGGCAAGAGATGCTGGGAGACAGATCGCAGCCTGCTGTTTACTCCTAGCCCTCCCCTCTATGGCAAAACCATGTCCCTTACAGTAAATAAATACATAAATAAGCCCTTTGAAAAGCCCAGTGGCTGTGACGTGGGAGAGCTGAAGAGCACATCATGTGCCTGCTCATACATCTGCTCACTCTCCGGAGAAGCTGGGCTCTGCTTTCTACACTACTAATCCCTGGCCTATTTTCAAACATTTGGGTGCATTTGGTAACTTCTCCTCCTCCCTCTCTGCCATACCTGCTGCCTTGACAATGTCCTTAGGCTGGGGTCCTACCTTCACCTGAACCACAGGGGAAGCCACCAGGTGTGGACCCATCTCCACAGGCTCTTCACGCCCACCCCAACTCCCCATGGCAACGCGATGTGCACTGACAGGCAATGCTGTACATTAGGAATTGCCAAGCAATTTGGGATATGAGGCGCTTGGAGAACAGCCAGTTCTCAGGAGGTGCTTGGGTCAAGCTCCCAGTGGAGATCTGCACCCAGACCCCATCCTTTCCACCAGTTTCCCTGTCACTTCCACACCTCCCCAGTGCCGGAGCAAGCAGCAGGTTGTATTTCAAGGCCTGGGCTTCTCAGAAAGCAAGAGCTCTCCAGGAATGCTCCCAAGAGGCAAAGGACTGACATCACTCAGCAGCTCTCCATACTCTACCTGTTTTAGAGGACAAAGCAAAGGCAGTCCCTGATGTGGAAACTACAGCTGCCCAAATCACAACAAGACCTACAGTGAGGGCAGTATTTTGTAACAACACAAAAGCTATGACTGTGACGCTCCTCTTGACTAAGACTTTAAAAATAATAACAATCTGTTTGGCTGAAGTAGCTGAAAACAGCAAATGTACCACAAAGCTCCAGTGGTACGCAGTGACACCGTCGGGGGTCAGGGGGGAGCAGAGTATCCCACTGGTGGCAGAAGGTACAAGCCAGCAGCACAGAAGACAGCCTGCTCGGTTTGCAATAAGAATTTGGTATTAGTCACAGTGATTTTCCTCAAATGAAGTGAGTGCAGTGTGTTTGATCAGAAGTATTCAACCTGAGCCAACTCTCTGCTAGTGCAAAACTCCAAGTACCCTAAAACCAATTTAAAGCAGCTGATGTCCTGACTTCAAAGCACCGCTTTGTAATGCCTAGCATGTATAATGAAAAGTCTTTTCATTATAAAATATTTTAACAGGCCAAAGGATTCCTTTACACACCTTTTCATTTTCAACCACAGAACAGGGAAGGTTTGTCAGGTTCAGCTCTGGTGATGCCATATTTTCTCCACCAATATTTCTCTCTTTCCATCTCAGCTGCCCCCAGAACAGGTTCGTATCTCACCAGTTTTATTACTAATGTTGCCTTTAGAGGAAAGAAATCAGTTCTTCAACACTCCAACTTCATTGCAAGCCTGAGGTTTCCTAACACTGTAGCTGGGCATTGGAGCTCTGAAGTCAACTGCCCAGTGCAAACAGCCCAATGTCCCCTGTCCCTTCAACATGTGCTCTGGATGCTGTCGTGGTTCTGCAATTAGCCACTTGCTTGTCCCTCAGCTTTGGCTACACATAGCCACAACATCTGAAGTGGGAACAGAGCCAGCCAAGCAGATAGAGCAATTATTTGGACAACAGATTCCTGGTCCACAACACATGCTACTGAAATGCAAATAATTAATACTAGTGAAAATACAAACAGCAAATGAAATGTGGATGCTGGATTTCTTGGCACCAGAGGCTCCTGTCCCAAAGCTGGTGGGTGTTTGTCTGCTGAGGCTGCTTAGAGGTTGGCCTGACCCCCATCCGGAGCTGGCTATCGGTGTGGGACAACTCCTCCCTCTGTGCCCTTGCTACCTGCTAACCTCCGCTGCCCCCGGGCATTGCAAAATACAGCACAGGAGATAGAACACAGGAGATAGCAATCGCTACAATCAAGAGGTTAATTTTCACTTCCCCCCCCCAATGCTACATTATAATTATGCCCCACACCCAGCTCAAGGGCATCTCTAGCCCCAGAGTGTGCACCTACACCAACTGCACAGCACACCAGCCTCTACCATTTAATCCTTGTACAGTAGGAAGCAAACAGCACCTGACCCAGTTCCAGTCCCACACTGGGTCTCCACCTGCTCAGACAGCCTGTTAATGTTTATCTGAGGAGCAAATTTTTTTGCTGACCTGGAGCCTCACACACCTCATGCCATCACAACCCTCCTTTACTCCAGTGGCTCACACTCAAAGGACTTGGAGTGCCACTGACAACCCCACCAAGGCGGCAGGTGAGGGCACTGACAGGCACAGGCGTGGAAGCAGACAGCGAGAGGCAGGAAAGAAGGGCTCTCAGGCACATTCCCTGCCTCTGCTGTAGTGCTGAGCTGGAAAGGCTGCAAGAGGAGCTGAGCCAGCACCCTTGACGGGGCTAGAGGTGGACAGGGCTTTTACAGCTGTTCCCCCTTCCCAGCACCCTTTCCAAGAAGGATCAGGACCATTTTGGGAAAGAAAGAAGGAAGCAGTAACGAGTTTCTGAACCCCAAGCCCACCAGAGCCAGGCTGAGCTTTACCACGAGGGGGTGTGACAGCTCAAGGAGGAGCTGGTCGCTCCCTGCACCTTGCAGCAGCCGCGGCAGAGATCGGCAGCAATGCCACCCCCCATTGCCATTACAGGGAGGGTTCCCCTCCAGCGCTCCCTGGGGCTGGCCGGCCCATTCGGCACCAGCGCTTGGGGCAAGCCCTTCTCACAGCACCCCGAGAGCCAGGGTCACAGGGGGACTGCAAAGAGGTGTCGGCAGCCAGAAACCCTGCTCTATTCCACCTCCCAGCCTCCGACCTCCCCGGCTTCCTCGCAGCGCTACCCCAAACCCCCTCTGCCGCTTGCTGCGGGGTGTACCAGCTCCGGGTGACCCCCCGGGTAGCTGGTCACCCCACCAATCTGCAAAGCCAGGGGACCCACCGACTGCCAAACCGACCACGGCATGCCCCCAGCAGCACCGCAAGCAAAACCCCCACGGTGTTTTGTGCAAGGCAGGTGCGTGGAACTGCGTGTGGGGGGGCGAGATAAGCCCGAGCATTCCCCCATCGGACACACCACGGCCCCACGGAGCGCCGCTAAGTCCCGTCAGAACCGTTTCACCCCCACCTCTCCCGCGTGTTTCTGATAAAAACCCGCACTTGGAGAATCCTCCAGCCCCTTAAGCCCAGCCTTTCATGCAGCAGTCGCAGGTGAAGGCAATTGAGGGAATCGTTATCGCACCCCGATCGCCTCTTTCCTCTAGTTAGGCACTTTCCGAGAGCAAGCCCCCGGGGCAGCAGTGCCACCCCTATCGCCGTCGCCGTCTCCGTCCCCTGGCGTCCCGCAGCCCACACCTGCCCGTCCGTGTCTACCGCCCCCCTGACAGCCCTGAGCGCCCGTCGCCAACTCTTCCAACCCGGGAACGAAAGGCAAAGCCTGTCGCAAGCCGGAAAAAAAAAACAACCCAAACCCCACCAACCCCACCAAAACCCCTCAAAAACCAAACCAGCCTCCAGCCGCCCCAGAGCTGTGCTTCCAGTCTGCCACAGAAAAGAAAACTTCTCCCCCCTTCCCACCTCCTCGGGCTCACTGTCATTTGAGACTTGAAGTTAAACAAACCGGGCAGTTTTAAAAGTTTTGGTTGGAGCCCTCAACAAAAGGATGGTGTGTGGTTGTAGCAGCATTTCACCCAACTTCCCAGCACCACATTCCTGAGTCCCACAGTCACGGTCTTACATTCTGGGCAAACAGTCCATTTATTTCTGTTGTTATTATTTCAACAGAAAGTCCTATAGCACTTGGTAAAAACAAACAAAAAATAATATTAAAACAGAAAACAACAACAAAAAACCCACACATAAAAAACCCCAACAAACAAGCAAATAATAAAAAAACATCAACAAAACAACCGTCGTTTTTATGGGCGTTGTTTAAACTGTCCCACTGCCGGCACCAGCCGCGGATCCCGCACAGACCTGCCGAGCCGCGCCCCT
The DNA here is from genome assembly GCA_013400555.1 of Jacana jacana. Lineage (NCBI taxonomy): Eukaryota > Metazoa > Chordata > Aves > Charadriiformes > Jacanidae > Jacana > Jacana jacana. Next base: position 195,025 of record VZTM01002048.1, read on the forward strand.
AGCACCCCCTCCCCGGTCGCAGGGAGCCATCTCCCACCAAGTCCCCTGGGCTGGACAACACTAGCACCGCCGCCCGAGGCTGCCCTCCTGGCCGGGGAAGGGTTCCACGGCCAGCAGCGGCTCGGTGATGAGAAGGGACTCGGGAAGACTCCCGGTTCCGCGGGCGGTGGTGCTGCCGGCGGGATGGGGGGCTACAGCCCCGCAGGGCGCTCCCGCCGCAGCGGTACGGTCATGAGGTAGTTGAATACCGGCCGCCGCCAGGCAGCTCCTTCGGGGACGAGATTTCCTCAGAGCCTTAAATTCCGCCCCTCTCCAACCCCCTGCTCAAGGGACCCGCGGCCGTGCCCCTAAACCGGCAGAACCACAAAGCAGCCCGCCCGACCCTGCGCCGGCAGCCCGTTTGCAGAAGGTTTGCCGGATTTGCGGGTTTCTTGCAGCCATTACATTTTGGGTGCACTCTAGAGGAGGATCATCATTATTATTGTTATTTGAGGGGGAGTGGTGGTGGTGTTTTTCCTTAGATAAAGGCTCCTCCGATGTGTGCCACACCGGAGCCCATCGCGCCTGGAAGCTACCCGCTAGGCACAGTACCTTTGCAGTGCAAAAAGTCCTCGGGGTGAGGGAAAGAACCTTCTTCGCAGAGCAACTCGCAGGTTTTATCCGACGCCAGGGGGTAGCCGTTGTGTTCCTCGTTGTAGTCGCTCTTGCCGTTGCTGTTTGAGTAGCCATTGGCATACATCTTCAGGGCGGACCTGCGGAGGCACAGGAGCTCCTGGAAGGCATACCTGAAGTCTGGGCTCCGGCAGTAGATCAAAGGGTTGAAGGCAGAGTTGACATAGCCCAGCCAGTTCAAGAGAATGTACACATACTTAGGTATGATATCATCCTGGATGACATGCACGATGTTGACGATGAAGAAGGGCAGCCAGCACAGCGTGAAGGTGCCCATGATGATGCCCAGGGTCTTGAGGGCCTTGTGCTCCTTCAAGAAGAACTTGGAAGTACGGCGATGCCCAGCTCCCCCTTTCTGCTCCTGCTCCTTGTTCTGGATGTGAAATCTCCCCTCGCTCCTGTCTATCTTCTGCAACTGCTTCTTAGCCACCTGGAAGACCCTGGCGTACACAAACACCATGACCACAAGAGGCAGGTAGAAGGATATGATGGAGGAGGCAATGGCATAGGCTTGGTTGGTGAAGAAATCACAACATGTGTCCTTCTCATAGCACAGGATGGCCTCCTCACGGTCTGCCCGGTACCAATGCATTTGGATGGGCAAGAATGAGGTGAGACCTGAGACCACCCAAACCACAAGGATGACCACACGTGCCTTGCTTTTGGTCAGCAGGCTCTGGTACTTGAAAGGGGAGGTGATGGCAAAGTACCGGTCCACAGCAATGACACACAGGGTCTCGATGCTGGCCGTGACACAGAGCACATCCAAGGAGGTCCAGAACTCACACCAGAAATTCCCAAACTTCCACATCTCCATGATGATGTGGCAGGCACCAAAAGGCACCACAGCCAGCCCCATCACCAGGTCAGCGCAGGCCAGCGAGGTGATGAAGTAGTTGGTGACAGTCTGCAGGCGCTGGAACCGGGCGATGGCAGTGATCACCAGCACGTTGCCGAAGACAATGGCCAGCACAATCATCGACATGAGGATCCCCATGCCCACCATCCACACATCCCGCGACACCGTGGGGTCGGTGGCGCTCTGGTTGGCGCTGACATTGCTGCCTGGCAGCTCGGTGCCTGCCACCCCCATGGCCCCCTCCCTACCCACCAGCAGCCCCCCGGGCGGGCGGCGGGGGCTTGGTTTTGCCTAGGGCTCCTCGACGGCAGTGCTGCACTGGGAGCCGCGCATACGGGACAGCAGCTGCGGGGCGGGCTGGACGCGGGGGGGCTCACGCTGGACGTGCCTGGGACCGCTCCGCTCCCGTCGTGTCGCGTTGTGTTGTGTTGTACCTCGTCCATCCGCGACAACCGCGCACCCAACTCCCACAGCCCGTTAGGCGCCGCCGAGCTTAATAGTGACACCCGCCGTGACATCAGTCCCACACAGCCAATGGCAGCCCGCGCCGCGCCACGCACACTCCGCAGCCCCCGCCCCTTCCCCCCCTCCTCTCCCGCCCCAGCCGCTTGTCCCACGCGTGTCC
>VZTM01002048.1:197203-231846 GCA_013400555.1 Jacana jacana
CACGCTCCGCGCTCTCCCCGCTGGCGGCGTGTGATCCCTCCCCCCTCCCGCCCCACGGTGTCCCCCCGTCCCCGCATGGTGCCCACTCCAGGGTGTCCCTGTGGTGTCCAACTTCCGTGCGCCCCTACACGCTGCCTGCCTCGCGGCGTCCCTGCGCCGTCCACAGTGTCCCTGCAGCCCCTGCCCCCGGGGTTGTCCCCACACCTCCCACCCCACCTGTGCACCCTGTGTAGTCCCTGCCCTCGGGGTGGCACCAGGACACGTGGCACCAGGAAAATGCTGAGGACACTGGTGCTCACACAGACTTTGTCCCTGGCTGGGGGCTGGGGGACCCCATCCTCACCCGTGACATTTTGTACCAGGATGTATGACCTGGCAAAGTAGCCCGGAAAGCCAACCACATCCTGGGTGGCATCAAAAGCAGTGTGGCCAGCAGGGCAAGGGAGCAGGGCTCCTTCTCACCGATGAGACCCCACCTGCAGTGCTGCCTCCAGCTCATGAGCCCTCAACATAAGAAGGACATGGACCTGTTGGAGCGGGTCCAGAGGATGCCACCAAGATGACCAGAGGGCTGGAGCACCTCTGCTGTGAGGACAGGTTGAGGGAGTTGGGGGTTCTTCAGCTTGGAGAAGGCTTCAAGGAGACCTTAAAGCCCCTTTCCATACCTAAAAGGAGCTACAGGAGAGATGGGGAGGCACTCTTCATCAGGGAGCATAGCAATAGGATGAGGGTAATGGTTTTAAACTAAAAGAAGGTAAATTTTGACAGACATTTTTTACGATGAGGGTAATGAGACACTGGAACAAGTTGCCCAAAGAGGTGGTGGATACCTCATCCTTGGAATCACTCAAGGTCAGGCTGGACAGGGCTCTGAGCAACCTGATCTAGTTGAAGATGTCCCTGGTCATTGCAGGGGGGTTGGACTAGAAGACCTTTAAAAGGTCCCTTCCAATACAGACTATTCTATGTCACCGTGGCCTTTGTCCCTTCCAGCCCACAGCCAGCCTCCTGCTGAGCACCCAGGCAGACAGGGTGGTGGGTGCTGGAGCCACAACCCAACCTCAGAAACCCCAGAGATAGTCAAGGTGTCCCCTCAAGTGTCCCAGGAGCGCTGTCCGGGCAGGGAAGCTGCAGCCAGGCACATGGTTAACTCCAGACACTCTCACAAGTATTTCTCTCCAAAGCAAATAAATTTGCTAAATTAAGGACTGCAGAATCCTGCAAATTTCCTTTTAACCCAAGGAGATGTAGCGCAGCTGCTGGAGTTTCATTTCTGCCCTTTGCTCATCACTGACACCGTCTGGCCACATGCTGCTGTACCACAGTCACACCATGCTGCCTGCAGGCCCCTGGGGAGGGGAGGAACTTGTTGAGGTGACAGTGAAGCCTGAAGGCTGCGGTTCTAAAATGTCCTAATGCTGCAGAAAGGGAGAACAGAAAGGGTCGATTTTGCTCAGCGTCTCGTTGGGTGCTGCGACGTGGTTCTCCCACAGCAGAGGCAATTAAGCTGTTACTAAAGTTAAATCTTAGTTGAACACATTAGCCACTGGCTTCTGATGGGGCTTCTTGATTCTGGCCCTGGCGGCAAGTTGGCAAGGCCCTGGCAGCCATGTGTGGGCTGTGGTGGGGGCAGCCTTCACCCCATGCTGTGTCCCGCTGAGTGTCCATCTCACACCCCAGCTGCAGCCTGGTGCTGGGAGAGGAACATTCGTGGTGTAGAACACAGGGATGAATGAGGTGCTGGAATCAGGAAATGAGGTTGAGAGGCGGTTTCAGTGGTGTGAGGTTTCTGTCTAGGCTGCGACCTTCCTTGACCCATGGCTTCCCTACCACCCTTCCCACTCCCTGCTCCTGCATCCACACACTGCAGATGTTAGAAAAAACAGACAGGAACAGAAGCAGGGGCAGTTGGGAGAGACAGGCGTCCAGTGCTAATGACCTTAGCTAATTACCCAGCGTTTCCCCTGCCTGCTGCTGAGGTGGATGGGGCTGTATGTTCCCTCCACGTACCAACAGCTACAACTGCAAGCAGTGGGGGGGAAGGCTGTAGCACCCTGTTGGCTTTCACAGCTTCACCCCAGCTGAGGTCTGGCCCCTACCCAGCCACAGGCTTGCTGAGTGCTTGGGGGGGTGCCATATCTGTTCCCCAGCTCCTGTGCACACCTGCCCCCACACACACACCCCTTCCCCGGGGGCCAGCAGTGTGTACCGTGCAGGGGAATCATGGCAAGAAACTGCTGGAAAAGCAGGGGCACAGATGACGTGCAATATTGGGAGAACTGAGCAGAACAGGGAAGGAAAAGCAGAAGGAGTGGGAACTACTTGTCCTTAGCTCCCTGTTCCCCCTCTTTTTTTTAAAAGCTGATCAAAGCAAGTTTCTGGTACTAACCCAGCAAGGTAGCTGTGCTGTTTCCTGTAAGTTAGGCTAATAACTGGGAATACTCTGACACCAAATCAAAGGATTCAAAAAGCCTTAGGGCCCCCATCCTAACAGACACATGAATGCTCATCCTTGAACGAAGCACTGAGTCTTGGAAGAAGGAGAAACAGTTTTGAGGACTTGGTGGGAAACACCAGCTCTGGGCAAGGTCAAAGCTAAGTTTTCTGCTTCATAAGAGGTGCTTTATCAAAGGCATCTGATGTTCTGCACTTCCCTGGTAACAGCCCTGCATCCCTCTCCAGAGCCTGGTGCAGGTCCCTGGAAGTCTCTGTGGCCCACGGTGCAGAAATCAGCCAACCCCAGGTTACACCGAAATATTTTGTCTTTGTTGGACTGTATTCCAAGAAGCCTGAACTTCTGCTTTGGTTAACAGGGTGTGGTGGAGGAAGCAGAGAAAGGCTGGTTTTAATTCCTTGATTCTGCAGTTCTTGCTTGTGTTGGCAATCTTTGTTCAGCCAAGGGAGGTGTGTCAGGGTGGGCCCACGGTCTGCCCTTGGCTAGGCAGCCGTGATCCACACCAAGTGGGACTAGTGATCACTGGTTCAAAAGAAAGTCAGAGATTTGCTCTGCATTCACCCAAATCTGAGTTGCTTTTGAGGTTTTCTTGTCTTTATTTGTGCCTTTGAGTGTTGTTATCTTTCCAGCACGTTCAAGGCTTCTTATTTAAACAAATATAACAACAAACCTCAGAGAAGAGGTTAGGAAAACAGTTAAGCTTGCACTCCTTATGCTGCCTTAACTGGGGACAGCCCCAGCACGCCCCAAAATGCCTCCTTCTGGGTTCCTTCCGCTTGCAGGATGTCTAAAGCAGGCATATCTCATTTGTTTTGTGCAGCACATCTGCACCACTCATCCCGCTGCTTTGTCATCTCGCTAATCTTTTTTTATAATTGGATGTGTACTCCCTCCTTGCTGGGTGACATTTGAAGAACGGCCTGTGGGATCAATGAGAAAGTCAGGGTTGGTAGAAAGAGGTAATCACTTTTATTAGCCCAGCTGACATAACTGGAAAAAACAGCCAGGCTCTTGGGCACGCGAGACCTTCCTCGGGACTGGGACTAACTGGGATGCTGGCCTTAACTCTGTCTGCCCAGATGCTTATCACAAGCTCGAAAGCGCGAAGCACTCTGATATTAAGCAGCTGGCCAGATCAGGCCCTTGGCAGGCACTCACAAGTGACAGTTTTCAACACAGTGTTTGGTGGGAGAGGAATTTGCAAAATTCTCTTCTTGCAGAGAGCTGATAAGTAGCAGAATTTGTCCAGTGTGGTGTCTCTGTGGTGAAGGGCTGGAGAGCACCAGAAGCAGCACGCAGATGACATGGGAGCATTCCAAGCCCGCAGGAAGAGAGATGGGGGACACTTTCAGTGGGTCACCTCAGCCTTCCTCCTGAGAAGGCTTCCTCATGCTCCTGCAGCTGGGCAGGGCTGAGGGAGCTTTGGGCAGGTTAACAGTGGTGGCAGCAGGGGTGCAGCCTCCTGGCTCTGGATTTCTCTTCCTCTCTTGCTTTACAAGCCATGAGGGGGAGCCACCCGTGACTCACAGCTCCCTGTTAATCCCTCGTTTGTACTTGTTTGGGACAACAGTGCAGTTAGAAACTAGGCTCTGAGTGATAACGTGTGGAGTTTTTTGCTCGTTTCTTTTGGAGCTCCTGGCATGGTCTGGCATCTCCTTGCTCCAGAAGTTTGCAACAGTCCGGAGAAGCCTGGGGCTCTCTGGCACCCACCTGTACCTGCAAAGTGAGCAGAAGGGACAGAATCACTCCAGCTTTCACTGCCAGCTCTGCCCTTGGGCAGCCCCAGCACTCCCGAGGACCATGCCCACCCCATGCTCCGCAGGGGGACAGTGTGGCAGAGGGGATCTCCTCCACTCCAGGGGCTGCAGGGTGCTGTGAAGTGCCTGAGACGGCACCCATCTCTCACAGGAGCATCCCTAAAGCTTAAACAGTGCCACCACTGTTAAAGAGCGACTGTCCCCACATCCTCCCAAGCGAGGTGTTAAGGGAAACTGAAAGGGGGGGGGAAATCAATTGCCTTGCGCCAAGGTGGGCAGGATCCTGTGGTCCTCTCTGTGCATCTCTCAGCACATCTGCTGAGTGTGGGAGATCATGGAACTTCTGGAGCACGGGCAGTCCTAGGGAGGCAGTTAATGTCCTATTTTTTTATTATTATTTTATTTTATTTTATTTTATTTTATTTTATTTTATTTTATTTTATTTTATTATTTTATTCTATTTTTTTTTTTAGACTAAACCAAAGAAAAAGGAAACTGCTGAACATGAGCAACGACCCCAGTGAAAACCGAGGCACTTTATATGGAACATGACACTGGCTGGAACAGCTGAACACCAGAGATTCATTGTCTCTGGGCCAAATACTGAACTCGCCTGTAAATCAAAAGTGATGATGAATACAGGTTACAAAATGACACAACATGAGGGTGGCAGAGGAAACAGCAGAGAGCATTGGAGTAAGAGAGATAAAAGATTGTTTCAAGACATTTTTTTCTTCTCATTGCTGTTTTTCCCATAATTGAACATAATTTTCATAAGCAAAGGACCTTGCTGTCTCTCACCCACAGCTCCCTCTCGACTTGTCCCTGGTAATGACCTCTGAGCCCATGATGCCAGCAGTCTTTTCTTGTCCACTCCCCAGTATCTTGTTTCCTCTCGTGGTGCAAAGCCTTCGTGTGAGGCTGCAGCAGGGGAGTTTGCCACACAGTGGAGTTTTTTGGAGTGCAAAATGCACCCCATCCTCCAGGCATCAGCAGTGCCAAGGTGGCTTCTGCTCCGATACCTCAACCCAGCAGTCCGGAGGAGACACCAGTCAGGCGAGGTGGGTACCCAGGGCCATGGAGTAGATGAGGCTACATGATTTCAGAGGAGCCTGAGCTGGAGCCATGCTGAATCGCACACTCATAGTGTGATGCAGACTAGTCTGGTTCAAACATATAGGAGGCACACCAGGGAAGCAATGCAAAAAGCACAGGATCATCTGCCCTCTTCACATCTCCACCATAAATGAGGGTCTACTGTACCCCTATGGTGAATCCTGGTCCTGGGGATTGCAGTGGGGCCAGAGCTTCACCTCTCATTCCTAATTTTAGAAAGCTTATAGGAAAGGGAACTCTGTGTGCCGGAATATGTGCCCAGTCCAAGAGGAAATTTGTTTTTTTTCCTGAGAGCTCTCTTATCAAATCAAATCAAACCCAAAATAGCTTGTGTGGCCGCTGGTCAGACCAAGCTCCTGAGGGGTGGTGCATGCATTAGAGGAGGATTGGCTAGCACACTGCGTCAGGGCGGCATGGCCATGGTGGGCACTGGGCGCACGTTCTTCATCTGGTGCAAAACCAAGGGATTTTAATTTCATTTAATTGCCTTTTCCACATTGTCCTTGGCTTGGTCTGAAAGCAGGTACACTGACATGTTCTGGGGTGAGGCCAACAGCTGGTGCCTGGGTGCCCTGTGCCTGGCAGGACAAAGCCAGCTGGGCAGCTGAGATGTGCAAAAGGAGAAGATGGCCGGGAGGAGATGGGGCTGAACTCTAACCATAGTTCTGCAACATATGCGCATCCAGGAGGACCAACAGCAGTAGTAAGGGTGCAGGAGGAAAAGCTTCAGAAATGTTAAGGTCTTGGGCAGATTTGAAGAGCTCATGCTGGAAATGATGGCACCCTGGCTAGCTAGAGTATGGGTCTGTCAAGTCTGCCATGCCCATACTGTCAGCAGATGCCTGGCCATCCTGTGGACAGCTTTCAAAAGCTACACAATCCCTGCCAAACTACAGTGTCTTCTGAGCTCTGGGGTTTTATGTTCATAAGTGGTTCCAGACTTGGAGTGTCAAAGCACACAAGGAGAAAATGCTACAGTCCTTGGCATTCCTAGATCACATAAACCTTTTCAGTAATTGTGTCCTTAATTTTCTGTTTTCCCTCAGTGAGGCAGAATTAATTAATCCCTATTCCTCTAGGCATCTGAAGAGGACTTTCGCTAATGCCTGTCGGGTCTTTTGGAGCAGACTTCACAAGGCAGTGCTGAAAAGGTCATTTTTTTTATTGTGGTTACAATATAAACGGTCCCCTTCATTCCTTCAGTACCTTGCTGGAAATAGGAAATCACAATTCAGAAGTGGTTTAGGATAAGCCCAGGCTTGTCTGATTTCTTTATTATGCCCCAGTCTGACTGTAGTCATCAGTCTGACCGTAGTCATCAGTCTGACCATTTTACACAGAGGTTGGACACCTGCAGTGGGAATTGTCAGGGAGATTTTGCTCTTTTGCTCATGAAAGTGAGTGGATGTCCTAAAGGAAGGGCAGTAGTTGTGTTATGAGAGATCTGGGGGGGCAGGAGGATCCTTTAGAAGTGAAAGCATTTGAGGAAAATGGTGACACTGAGAGTCCTGGACACAAACAGCTCCAGAACACATAAAGATACTCATTTTACTGTCTGACAGTAAAATAAATAGTAAAATACTAGTTACCATCAACGAATTTGACTAATTTGGGACCATGTCTTGTTGCAAAGATGGTAAGCACCATATATCAAGATGTCAAGGTGATGTGTACAACAAAACGTAGGCAGAATCCATTAGTCTCTATAGCTCACGCATCGTTTGCACCCTCTTGACATGTCCTGACATCGGATGTGAACCCTATTGAAACTATTCCCTGACTCTGGGAGAAATACCCAGCACATTTCTAGCTCACATCGCATATTCCACCTACTATACATCAGTGGGTCCTCATTTTCCCAGTCATTAATTAACTGGGGCTAAATTCAGAGCAGCACATGAAAGTGAAAAACACCATCTCTCATTACCACCCCAGACTCTTCACCCACCCTGGAATGTCAGAACAAACACTGTGTGTAACGCCTTAACCAATGAAGGCAATGGCTTTGCGATGGGCTGTTGAGGGTGGCACTCCTCTAGGAGACATATCTGCTAACGATGATTTGTACTTTTGAGATAGCAACTGAGATCACATCTCTGGCTAGTGGCTTTAGTTGCTACAGTAAGGTAACTGGGTGATTTTAATCTGTGATTGATTCTTTTTCTCAAATTGAGCTAGCCTAGAGGGAAATGGTGTAAGGCTGTCTCTTACTAAAATTAGCCCTGGCAAACTCCAGTTCTCCCCTTCGCTCAGGACAGGACGCTTGGGACAAAAAATGGCTGCAAGTTTGACCAGCTAAAGAGAGAGAGAACCTGCAAGCAAAGAGGTTGTGCATGATACCTGAGGACTTCTTTGATTGCACCTCTTGGACATGCTGCAGCAGCAATGGTCCGGCCATGGAGATCAGTGCAGAAAGCAGAGTATCCAGGAATCCAAGCTCTGTGCTTGCACTCCTATCACTCTGTCAGGCTCTGTGGGGGCTTCATTGCCACTAGAACCCCCAGGAGGAGTTTTCTGCCATTCTGTTTCCATTTCTAGAAACAATTTTACCAGAAAATGTCTCTCTGACTTTCGCACCACAACGGAGCTGCTCCCCAGAGCAGGTAAACCAAGAGTCATAATGACGTAAATATTTCTGCAGTGAATTGAGCCCTGCCCAGACATCGATTTCCCACTTCAAAGGTCAAAGCCATTTGGTTTAATAATCACTTGTGCAACATTCTGATGCAAGTGGATAAAAGGGAGAGGTGACCCAGAGCCCTGGAGGAGTAGGTGGTGCAAAGAATGAGATCTTGCAATTCCAAAATGCAGAGCTAGATGAACATGTAGATCTGAGTCGAGGACTAGGGAGGGAAGAAGGCAGAAATGCCGTTGCCCTCTCTTTGGGCAGAAGTCCTCCCTCCGGGACACCGTGGTTTCATCCATGGGGTTTCTAGCTGGGCTCCTCTGCAGAGCTGCTCGTTACCCTGAAAATCACCCTGAGCTCTTCTCCAGGCTGCTGCCAGGTCCCCTGGAGTCAGGGGTTGACAGCTCTTGCCAAAAGGTCGTGCCTGTGCCTAGAAGCACTGCTCGCAGCCAAACAGGATCAGCGTGCGTGAAGCTCATGGAGTTGCATTTTTTGGGGGGAAATTCAGATGCAGTCAAACAAATTGACTCCATCCTTAAAATAAGAGTCTTGGGGATCCCGCAGGTGGAAGGGCCTGTGCACTTTCCTCCAGCACACCCCAAAGCTGCATGAGAGCTGGTGTGCTGTGCTATCCTCGTCCCACCTCCTTCGCACAGGAGGAGCCCATGTGTTTCCCAGAAGGAGCACACAGGGCTTTCATTCCCCTTTTTAATCTCTCTGCGATTCACCACAGCTCCCCACTCTCTCTATTGTCCCTGACATTGATTAACTCTTTAGTCATCTCTGTTTCATTTGTAATGTGACCGCAGACAACCAGCTTGACGTGTGTGCATTGTGAGTACAGCAAGCACAGGGAGGGAGCTGTGAGCATCCCTGTCGACACCAGCAGCTCCCCCTGCGCAGGGTTAGCCAGAAGGGAGGTGGAGCAGGACTGTGTGGACTTCCCAGCTCCGTCTCAGAGCATGGTCTCTGCCAGATTAGGGTACAGAGGGGAGGTGTGCAGCGCAGCTTCTCAAGAGTGAAGTGTGGTACAAGAGCAGCGTTCACATCCCAGAGCTGACAGCACAGGGATGTGCACATCAGGGTGGAGATATCTTGGTCCACAAGCAGAAACTTTTGCCTGTCACCCGCTTACACCACCTGTGTTTGTCACCAGGTATCTGCAACAGATCCTTAGCTACTAACTCCTAAGCTACTCTTGCGCAGATGAAAGAAGCAGACTGAGATCTCAGCAACTCAAGTACAATGCCCCCACTGGGACTCGGGGCACAGCTTTTGTGGATGGCTTTGACACTCAGCTGCAGACTAAAGTGGGTCAGGAGCTGTCACCACCAACAACTGAATATAGCACATGACCTTGTTCCACAAAAACATGATAGGTGATTGAGGTGAAGGCTTCCTTTTGAGAGTAAATCAGTACTTTAAACAGTTTCCATAACAACTTAAATAGCTTCCAAAGAGACTGTCTAAAGTCAAAAGGTCGTGGGTGATTTTACAGGCAAAGCAGAGGTGTGGAGGAGAACCTGGTAGTTCAACGTGTCTGATGTTCGCTGCAGCAGATACAAGTGTCCTGTGTAGTGTATCCCAGACTTTTCATCTGGAAAAAAAGCCTTGTCCTTTCCCAGATTCAGAGTTTTAGGGCGAATGCGACAGAAACATGCATTCCATTTCCTTGTAAATCTCAGTTCATTCCTATTGCATGAGTTAAGGCAGCTGCCAAGTCTGAGTGGGCGCAGTTTTAAAAGGGAAAATCCTGTTTGAAGTCCAGTATAAATAATAATTAATATAGCCCTGTGAAAAGGTTTAAATAAACTAAAATAAAATAAACAGCACACACACACCCCCTTCACCTGCTAACAACTTGATTTCAGCAGTTGTGTTTCCCAACCAGGGTGGATGTGGATGGTTTATCGAAGCAGGTAAAGCAGCCCTGAGCATACAGAGCAGCTGCTTTTCACTGATTTTTGGTGCCAAGAGTAACAACCTTGTCTTTCAGGATGAGTGTGGGACCAGAAGATCGTGGGTCCTGGCTCCATCAGTCACTTTGACAGCCAAGTCACTGAACCTTTCTTTTCCCCCAAGAATTTGAAGCCTATTAACTAAACAATCCTCACAGTCTGTGTTATTATTATCATTATGATTAAAGTCAGAAGCTTTTGTGGGAGATGTAGGAGACCCCAATTCACAGGAGCTTCAAGTCAATTATGTTTAAAACATGCTAGTGGAGTAGACAGAGGCAAGGAATTAAATAGCCGATCAAGAAACCTTTTCACCTAATTCCAAGACAGGAGGACCTTTTTATTTTTATTTTCTTTCTTTNCCTTCAGACTCATTTATTTTCCTTCACACCATCATAGGCTCTATCGTTTGTCTCGGCTTCTAAATGCACGCAAGCAAGCGCAGGGATCCAGTGTACTGAAGACACATGTCACCATGGAGGATACATATCGCACAGCATGGAACAAAGCCAAAACTTTGGGAGCTCACAAATCACACACCGGTGTTTACCAGGCTGACTCTGGACATGCTGGAGGGATTGTGCATTTGCCTGTGCATAATCTAGATGCCACTGTGGGAAAATATAGTTGAGCTTGATGACTTGTTATAAAAATTATGTCTCTCTGCCTAGAGCTTTTCTCCCTGTGACTGACATAAACTTTTCTGGAGGAGGCTGCTTGATGGAGAGCAGCCACAGAAATTATGCAAACACACTGCAATCCCATGTGTTTGGGCATGTCCAGGTCTCAGTGGGCAGTTATAATGACAGCAGGACCTCTACTCTGGGAACAAGCAGGCCCTTTACTAGTTCCCTCAGCTTTGATCTGATTCTTCTTCAGTGCTTGACGCCAAAGCAGATGCAGGCAGAGGAAAAGGCGTAACAAAGGAAAGAAGCGATGTGCTATTAGAGGTAAATTTTGCACTGTTGACAAACCAGGGTTGTCTAGTAATTAGACTAATTTGTTACTGCCAAGTCAACACCTAAAATAATAAACTGTTCAATCTCCTGTTTGCCTGTTCCACAGCTCATATTCTTGCTAGTTAATACAGACGAACCTTGTGCTCTCTCCACTGCAGTAAAGGTCCTATTAGATCTTCTTGTCATACAATATGAAAAGATGTCTTTCTACTTAGTCTCCTGGGGATAGTCATAAAGTCCTACATCACCGGGGAGCTCAGCTTGGTTCTACAGTCAGTGTAATTCAGAGGTGGATTGGAAACTCCGTACATCCTCAGTGTAGAGGGACTGAAATTCAATTCATCTTTTTGGATTTCCATACCGTACTCCATGCCACACCAGAGGAACGATTAGGACATTAGCTGGCAGTGCTCCTAGTAGTGCATTGTCTTCATATCTGACCATATAGGGTATTAAGGCCCACAGTCCAAAACTGTTTTAATAAGAAAACAACATGAGATCTGTATTCTGTAACCAGTGAAACTTCGCATTTGCAAGCACTGAAATGAGCTTGTGGCTGTAGAGTGTACTGAGAAATTGGTACTTGCATTTTAAATCATAAAATTTCGAAGTTGTAACTGGGATTAACAGGTGGGGAAGGTAAGAATACTCACTGGGCTCTGCAGTTACAGGTGATGAGGACAGCTGTGTATCACAGAATGCAAGGGAAGGACTTTTCAAATGCATCCCTATCGTACCTGGAGAAGACAAAGCCAGCTACAGTGGGTATGAATCACTTCTTGTTTGCAGCAAGAAAAGCCAAACTGAATGGGTTTCTAAGTGCCAAGAGCAGTATTTCATAATCTGAAAGGTAAGGCCATAAAAATTGTGTAGGTCCTACTTTAGACACAGGCCAGAGAAAGGTTAAAACAGGAGCACTGAGCTATATATATCTCAGTGCTTCTATATATAGTTTTATTTTCCATGTAAAGGCAAGATTGAGAAGGTCTGCATTACCGATGCCTGGCTATGATAAGGCCGTATCTGACATATGTAGGTGACTATTATTTGTCCTGACCTCCTCAGTCTAAAGCCCATATTAAAGAATGTGGAAACAGCTTTGTGAACAAAACACAGAACCTAGATTGTTTCCTCCTGTTTCAAGCATCCTGTTTCAGCAGAGGAAATAAACTTTCACACTGTCTATGGAGGTAAAAGTTTACCCAGACTTATGAACGTTTCTTTGACATCCCTTTTCAAGTGCCTTCAGAGAATATTCTTTCTCCTGAGAGATGCTTTCTAGATTTTTTTTTTCTTTTCAGCTGAAGGCAAATTATAGCAATATAATTATATAGCAATATAAGATGATGTAACTATTCAGATTCTAAGGAAGTAAATTAAAGTGTCAGTTCAGTGTCAAGGACTTTTAGGAAAGTTGAGAACAGGTGTCGGTGGTTATGACAGGAGCTGCAGCAGAATTAGTAAGACTGAAACCTCAGCGACAGACAAGGAGCTTCTGCAGGTTTTCTTCTCTCTTATTTGGTGGTGAAATTTGGGAACATATTACTTGTGCAAAATTGGTGTTCCACTGATGTTGTAGGACATCATCCCCTAGCAATGTGCCTGTTACCATGCCTCCCAGTCCTGGTTCCCAGATGTTCCTAAAGTTTGTCTCCCACTGCCGAGGTGGTGGTGGACTTCCCAAGCACTCATTGCTCTTGGGGAATCTCCACCCCACTCCAGACCCACGTCGAACCTCCTTCTCTTCTTACTGCAGGTCTGCCCTGTTGTTTCAATTTCAATTTGTTTCCTAGACTGGAGAAGAAAGGAAACACTGTAATTTAGCTGTGATGTGACTGCACTTGACCTTTACATTACAAGCAGTATTCCACAGCAGCGTGCACCAGAGATTTGCTTTGGTTTGCATATATTTTTTTCAACTTCATCTCTTGTAGGCATCCAAAGTGAAGCCAATTGGATCAGACAGGCTAGACCTCTCAGCATCTTGAAGTAATCTGTAAGGAACCAGCAGCGTGATCGTCATGTTGCTGCAAACAGCTTCGGAGAATTTGTCTCCACTAAAGAGTATTCTTGTGTCAGAGAGAGGATTGGGAAAGCCTCTGCAAACAGGGGTTTGTTTGTCTTGGAAGAACTTTGGGGAATCACAGGGAAAGTTGGAAGTGACTGGTGGAAATGACCCCATCCAGCCTTCCACGAGTGACTTGGAAGCTGTCACTCTTCCAGCTTCCCTGTGTCTTTTAACTAACCCTTTACTAAACAGCAAACAGTTCAATCCCTGCTACATTTACCACAACACAAACCATGTTTCTTGCCACAAAACCAAAGAAATTCCACCAAAATCAGAGCACAATTTAGGCACAGAGACACCACTCAAAAGCTTTATCAGGGTGTTTTGTGCAGGTACATTGACTCGATAAGACAGGCACCAGTGAAATGTCTTAAAAAGTCATTAAAGGAGAATCAAGCAGGTAGCAGACCTTCATCTGCTGCTTACCATGTTTTGCTCTCGCAGTGGGATTTTCTAAGCAGCTTTGGCCTAACTCTGCTGTCACTGAAACCAGCAGCAAAGCCAAGTCCATTTAGGAATCCATGGTGAGCAGCCTTCCCAATCCTGCGATGCTCCCAGCACCTCTTCTATGGAGGGTGGCAGCTTTGCATACCCCACCAGTGCCACACACCAACAGCTCAGCAAGAGTCAGAGAGTCAGCTGCAAGGAATAGTCAAGACCTGAGAACTGCTCAGACTTGAAATAAACATGTTTTACAGCTAGATCTTGGCAAGATGACAACTTTTGAGAGGTGTTTTTTTTTTTTAAGAAGATAAAGGAACAAGAGCAAATCACAGTCTTTTCATTTTCAGAGTTTCTTTTAGTTGGCAAGGAATTGCAGCACAGTGCGGAGTCCAGCTGAGATTACTCTGACTTTTTATGGTTCAAGTGGACAGTCAGAGCCTGTGGGCATCTTGGCCTTTGTAAACAGCACTTTTATAAGCAGCTGAGAGGAGTCAGGGATGGTTCAGGTCGCTTCTTGGCCTCATCATTTCTCTGTGAAAAATAATAAATCCCACCTTAGCTAGTCCTGAATGCTCGACGAGTTCAGCTCCACACTCTGTCTGTGAGGACAACAGGCCACTGGTAGGACCTGGACTGGGAGTGAGAAGTTCCTTCTCAAAACCAGGCACCAAAACAATTGCAGAAGTTTGTCCTGACCAACAGGATTTGCCCAGTGTTTGGGTTAAAATTCAAGACTGACACCAAGACCAGGATGTACTTCCAAATTTTGTTTATCCCTGAAAGACAACTTCCATTCCCATATACTTATGTTACTTCAGCTTGGCTCCATGCTCCACTGCTGCTGGATTGCTACAGGGTGGCTGTACAGTGCCTGTGTTCCTGGAAAACCTGTACGTGGCACTCAGAGTTCCTCTGACAAGACCTCGGTGGATATGCTGAAAGCATGCTTTTACTCCCAGCCCTTCAGAGGGTCAGAAATATGCCTCAAACCCAGTCTTGATGCATGAAACATCATAGAAGGACTTAGGGAAGTTTGGAAGCCTTTGACATATGGGACTTGGAACAGCCTTACCTCATGCACCGTTAAGAGAGTTTCAACTGTTTCCTGTTGGTGTGACCTTTCCTACTGAGCTTTTCCCAAAACGAGCCAAAACATATGGAAGCACATTTGTACAAAGCAGGAATGAGAGCCAAAGCTCCAGCCCTGATTCATGACCAGTGACATGCTAATGCCATGCTCCTGGTGACAGTGCCCTGGAAACAACTGCACTCCCTGCCAGATACAGAGAGGTACTAGCATTGCACTGAGTCTTGACCCAGACTTACCAGCTTCCTCATCAAGACAACTCAAAGGAAATACCAGCAGGCTTTGAAGCTACTGAACCAGGCAGTGAAGTCATGTAATATTGGCACCATTCCCATCCCAGCAGGAAAAGAGCAGGAGCACTCACTCTACCATACCCAGGGTATCACGCTCTTCTAGGAATTAGCCTTTGCATTTGTTTTCATTTGCTGCTGTCAGAACAGGCCAGCAGGTTCTGGCCATTTGTCAGAGATGTTAACCATGTTTTATGAGATTGCAGGCTTTTTCACAGCCTCCTGACCTCAGGAGTCTGTCATGCAATGACTCGGTTCCACAAGGGAAGCTCTGAAGAGAGTCAGTTCACCATCACAACCCCTGACTTATCAACACACTGTCCAAGTGGGACAACCAGACCAGGAGAATAGTTTTGAATGAATTGCTTCAGAGTAGTGTAGCTGCTGGGATCAGGACCAGAACACTGTATTGCCACGTTACCAATTGTATGTCTGGTGCAACAGTGAATAATGTACTTGGGAAATGTCAGAAACACATTCTTTCACGTCTTGAAACTCATGTAGAGCCTGGAGACCAAATGATGCAGTGATGAAACAGAAAAACCTTTGTATTTTTTTATTTCAAATGGATTGGGTAGTATCCAGTGCTGTTTGGCATTCAAAGGGGAATGAACAGAAAGATCATGTAAATAAAATTTGCTTTGTGGGATTTTTTGCTTTGGATACGAATTCAAACTTGCTAATAGTAGTATAATATGACGTGTGTGTGTTTGCATTAAAAGATACCAAGGCAATGTCAGCATGCATACACCATCAGCAATAGGAAGACATGAATTCACGTTCCTACTTATGAACCTGTCACCTGGATATCCACACCAGAAACGTCTGTATTCACACTCCAGTCTCACCCAAGGCTACAAGTTCTGACAATTTGCTGAGTGTTTTCCTACATCAGCCACTACCCACAAGATCAGCATCACCAGTATTGCAACACACTTGTAAACCAGAGATCTGGAGTAAAAGTGGTCCCACTACTCTCTTCCCATACACAATGAAACACCAGTGCACGAGCCTTCCAGTTTTTCCATCCATCACCTCCCATGCAATGTTAGTTTCTTCCTTGCAGCTTTTCCCACTCTGCCAGCACAGTCCATATTGATCTTAACTGCCTGTCAGTCCACCCCCTTGAATTCTGCCCATTCCAGCTAAGAAACAATTTTTGCACGTAAGCACTCAGCCGCCTTTGACCTGATGAGGCTGAACTGCTGTGAACCCGAAGGTGTTTGAGGCAGCTCCGGAAAAGGGCAAACCAGTTTTTACTACATGAAGCAGGATGCAGCACTTAAGAGTCTCAAGCAATAAAGCCGTCATCTCCCCTGCCCTGCTCCCACAACAAGGTACTTGCTTTCCAAGAAGAAGAGGAACAGTGGGTGTTGTCAGGGAGGGCACAGAGGACAGGGATGGGTAGACCATTTCAGGCAGAGGAGTAGGCAAGCATCCACCAAACTGCCCCTCGAGATGTCCCATTCAGCTATGACCCCACAGTCTTCCCAACAGCAGAAGATACCAAGGGCTGATCACCAACTTTCCACAGATATGTAGAGCAGGATAGAGGTCACCCCTGGGAGTTTGGTAATTGCAATGTGAGATTATATTTTGCTTCCCTCTGAGCTCAATTGGCTTCCCTTTATCTGGAGGCCTCCCAAGAGATTCAAACAAGGGGAAGGTCTCGGTGTGCCTCTCACCTTATTCGTAACTGGACACTTGCTGACATGGGAAATGAAAGGTTAAAGACAATGTGCCAAATGAGAGATGTCTCACAGCATCTCTGTTGTGATGGAAGCCACCATAATACAGGGACATAATTCCCACTGGGCAGGTTTAACACCAGCAGAAGTAAATTCTTGATCATTGACACACTGGATGGCAAGTACCAGAGGTTTTCGTTCTCTTTGCTCTCTGGCTCTCAGCAGTGGGAAGGTGGTTTGGCCACAGACCCCCTATGAACAAGCCGTTGCTTCTAGAGTCTCTTCAAGTTCTTGTTGATCCATCCCTCAGGTGAAACTTGCCAGTTTTCAGAGAAGGAATTCAAGATGGCTGGACCAGTATGTCAGTGGGGAAAAACATTGCTGATGTTTAGCATGAGTTGATAAGATAGTTACAGTAGGCAAGACATCAGGCCTTTGAGAAGTTCCTCAAACCTTTCAGGAGTGGGTCTATCATTCTTGAAGTCCCTTCTAACTCTTCATCCACCACCTGTGTGGTCTCCCCTTGTCCTCCATATCCCACAAGAAAAAAAAACAGGTTCTGCCTTGTCAAACAGCCTCTCACGGGCTCACCAAGAGACAAATTTTCTCCTGAGAGAAATGAAACATCTCTTAGGAAAAGACAAGAAAAACTGAAGTGCTCAGAGCAAAAGTCCAGCTTGACCAGTATTTCGACTCCAGCTGTGACCAACTGGGGATGATCAGGGAGAGATAATAAGCAGAAGAACAAAACTTGCACAAACCCTTCCGTGAGAGGCACTCCCACTTCTGGCAATAGGCAGATAAGGTCTCCCGAGCCAGAGGTTGCATCCAAATCACAGACATGAGCTGAGGGGACACACCAGAAATAATAAGATCTCCAAGCTTCACTTATAACATGGGTTCATTCCAGAGCAGAACTCTCTGTTCTCACAAAAAACAAAGACAGACCTCTCTGGACAGCGCATGAGAGGGGGAATCAGGTTCCTGCTGTTTGGGCTCTCCCTGTGTCTAGAAGGACGACACACGTTTACATGATCTGTGTGCTGTTGTGTGTTTCAATTTACTTCATTGTCAAACCATTCAAGTCAGTTGCTGTCAGAACAAAGCCTGACCATGACCCTGACACATATTTTGCTGGTTTAATGAAGGTTCATTTTTGTTGGAATGGTTACCACTGCTCCTGTGATTACAAAATACCGGGAAGCCGTGGCAGAGGACTTAATCAGCACATGAGTAGCTGACAAGCAATGTATCCACCATCAGCCACGAAGTGCTGTACAGCCAATATGTCACCTCTGCATAGCCAGCCCCCCCGCCCTTGATCCAGAGACGTGAAAGAAAATAGAACTGCCATTGCCACCACCACCAGCTCGAAATCGTAGCACGTCACTGCGCAGGCATGTAGTTCTTGCAGTGCCATGAGTGTCACTGCACACAACAAATCCACTGTGTGCTGACCTCGCGTTCCTGCTATGGATTTCGTCAAACAGTTACAGAGTCCATCAGTACCAAAGTTCATCTCCACGCGACACTTCCATCCCTGAAGACACTGGAAGCCTGATGTATCTCTGAGCTGTAACGTGAAAGGCATGAGGAATGTCAGCGTCTCCACGAGTCTGTAAGCAGCACCACCTTGTTTTCACCTTTTCAGTGCTGAGTGAACTGGAAAAAACCCATCACATGTTCTTTGTTCCCAGGGCAGACTCTTGTTTTTATTAGAACGTCTTGGACAGAATCTTGTCTCAGTTACATTGATAAAAATCCGGTTATGCTACTACAGACAACTGAAGTATTTAGACATATCCTGGTGTGTCTGGGAGCAGAGTGTGTCCCTGTACTCAAAAGGGACTCCTCAGGGAAGTTGATAAACAGCATCTGGAAGCACAGGAATCCACACTTTGCATAAAATATTACACACAAGTATCATATGTCAAGCCACTCACATTGCAGAGCTAACAAATGATGACAAGACTAGGTAGACCTTTTCCAGTTCATATTTGCATTTATCTGGCTGGGGAATCGTGATACCAAATGATAGGGGATTCCAAGCTGAAAATAACTAAAGAGACACATATTCAGGCTCTGGCCAGAGTCCAGCACTGGCAAAGCAGGTTCGTCACTGTGACTTTAATTAATTTTTAGAGGAAGAAACAGAGGTAAAGCAGTTAAAGCCTTGTGTATTTCCCGGGCTGGCTGTTGGAGCTTGAGCTGCCACCATTTTTCTTTTCCTAAGAGATACCAGATGGAAACCGAAGAATAGATTGTAGCTCAATCTATTGAGCTTCCATCTTCTTCACCTAAACTCCAATATACGGTCGGGGGAGGCTGAAACACTTAGGAATTCAGAGGCCACCTGCAGCCCATCTAGTACTTTGAACCTCCTCTCTGTAAGCTGTAGGAGACAGAAACAGGGGGACCCAAAGCTGTTCTTGCTGCCACTGTGTCACACAATCACAGTTCAGCTGAGACATGGTGACTGGCTGCTTCACAAGACACCATCAAAGAGATCAGTGAGAGCCCAGAGGTGACTTCTAGATACGGCTAAGCTTTGATAACATGAGATTCAAGAGCTAAATGCAGTTTGAGGGTACTTGACCAGGTCTGAGACCCTCTGGCTTCACACACTGCAGATCCCTGAAATAGCACAGATTCACGCTGCCACCCTAAGTTCGTACCCAAGGCTGAGAAATGGGGATGTGTTTGTCCTGGTAAACTCTCTGCTCTATCAGTTTCATCTGTCCTCCCTCAGTGGCACAAACACGGTGTCTTGCAAACTGGATAGTTCAGCACAGCACGCTTGGACACAGCCTGGTCCTGCTCCAAGCTCGGCATCTACCCAAGGTAGTGGCTAATGAGTGCACAACCGTGGACTGCCCGGAGCAAGAGTCCCAGGGATCCCCCTCATGTACATGTGGTACTGAGTCTCAGCTGTGAGAGCAAGGAGCAGTCATCTTGCTGAGGACACGGTACACAGAGATTGAATTAAAATGTAAAAGCATCTGAAGGCAAAAACACCAGACTGCAAATTTAGCATTTTTTTTCCTGTTGGTGGCTGAGTGGTAGCAGACACGGCCGTGGAGGCAGACATGGCCATGTGATTTTTTGAACATATATGCACAATTATGGTATCAGAGCAGCTGGACAGATAGTCCAGCCAGCGGTTTCTCTGGTACTGATGGCCACGAGAGACCTGAAAATGACTCCCTCTATGACTCCAGCGAGTCCTTTCCAGGAACAGTGCTTCCAGTCACAGATACAATACCAGGAATGTTGAGGCTTGGGCAGAAAGGAAGGGAGAAGGAATTTGAAATCACTGCAGTGTTTCAGAAAGGGGAAGAGAGGATTTCTGAGGAAAGGCCAAATACGGGTCCTTTCAGAAACTGTCTCTGTGCCTGCAGCACTTGCAGCTCTCTCGGGCTGTCCCTCTGCTCAACAGCTTCTCCTACTGCAAATGGAGTGTCAATATCAAGCTCCAGTGGTGCAGTAACTGAAGCAACAGCTTCACAAAACTGTCAGAGATGTACAAAGCAGAGAGAGAGGAGCAAGCTGTCCTAGGGCCTTGGCCATAGTCAGGGAGGGCACACAGCCTTTCTCTCCAGATTCACTTACACTAATGAGTCCACGGATCCAATTATACTTCTATAATAGATGAATTTAGGACAAGATGGAGGAGCAGGTCACAGTTCATCATCTGGGACCTCGGGTTGGAAATGTGGTTTCTGCGATGCCATGTTATCTCATGGGGGACTATCCTTGGCCAAATTGCTGTGGCTGCTTTCAAGTGGAAGACCGAATAGTTGACTGGTTTAGACAGAAGAGCCTGTTGAAAGATCAGTTGGGCAGATAACCTACTTCCTGCTGAAGTGCTCTTTGCTCTGCTCTGCAACTGTATTTTTGAAGGATTTTAGCTTTATTCTTGGCTATCAAGATGGGACGCACTACAGATTTCAAGAGGACAGAAAGTTCAAGGCCACCTAAGCATAGCAATTTGTCATTTATTAAGGGCTCAGATCTTTGGTGAGCTCAGCATAGCCCTCATCCACTGACGAGCAAAACCATACCCAGATGGGTGGTGACATGGCACATAGACACAGGCAGAGGTGGGTCAAGTGCTGAGCACTGGCATTGAGTGCTGAGAAAATTTTTAGCACCCATGGGCACGAGATGTTGAACAGGCATCCATCGTGTGCAATGGCACTAGCAATTTGCTAGAGGTAGAGGCTCATTTTTGAATGGGTGATCCAAGAAACACAGGAATGTCTCTCAGCGACTCGGGTGGCAGCGAGGTGCAGTGCTGTGCGGTTGCTGCTGCCGAGTTGTGTCTAATACAACCCTAAGCAGTCTCCATGTCTCAACACCACACATTCTGGAATGACTTGGGATTTAGAAGTACAAAAGTGTCTGAACTGAAGTTTTTGGTGCTGTCTTATCTGTGCTGTTGAGTTATCAGCATGCAAAAAGGGATGTCATTGTCACATCCTCCCAAATTCAGTCAAGGTCTCTTGCTCGATCAGAGCAACATATCTCATTTATAACTTATGAGATCTGTGACTCATTTATACCCCCAAGTTATGCCTTTTCTAGTCAAAACCCAAGTAAAACTTTACAAAGTTCTGTCATAAATCAGTGACATCAGAAACAGGAAACTTCAACTTTGAGGTTATAAAAACTTACTCTACGTAAAAAATGAGTGATAACAGAAAAATCAGTTCAAAGGAATCACAGTTGAATGTCAGAAGAAGGTCCACTGTGTTAGTGAACTTTTTCTGTTTCTGCCCCAGTTGATTGGAAACCTTTAACCTTCCAAAGAAGTTGTGAAGCTACCAAATGATCCAGAAATTGCAAATCATCTTCTAGGTTGTCCCTTCTGAGGCACCCGAGCAGTGAGTACACTTCGCTAATGCTGAAGAACACTCATGGTTTGACAACCTCAGGCCCTTAGTATATTTGCAGGAAACCTTGTAGTTCTGGCTGCAAATGTTCTGTCCACAGGGACCTAAAAATCTGCCTTCTGCATGTCATTACAGCCACTATTTGACACTTTGGAGGAAATCCTGAAAGACAGCTTGCTACCTTAAAGGCCTGTGAAGAATTCATTGGCTGCAGGACTTTCATCTGTTTGTGACTACAGGGAAAAAAGTCAAAATTGAGACTAAGAGAGCAAAGGCTGATGCTGCCTGCAGCGCAAATTCTCTGGGTGCTGTTGTTCCCAGGGCAATGAAAGATGATGGCCACAGCCTGAAACAATTAACCCCCCTCCTGGATAGGTGAGATGTACCTTTAACCAAGCTGAAAATGATACAAAGCTCACTGAGCATCACATGTCCAGGAGCAAACAAACATGGACAGAAAGACCACAAAGGTGGGACAAGAAATAGGGTGTCTCATAAATCACCACTGCAACCTCAGCTTGTTGGCATAAGAAAAACAGACAGCAGACTTCTTGCCCCTCTAGTCTTTCTTTAAATAGCCCAGCTGAAAAAAGCAATTCTCCAGTTTGTGCTGGTTCTTGGTACAACGGCAGCTGTTGGGCATACACCCACAAAAGACCTGAAGGAAGATTTCCAGGGCAGCAAGATAAATTACTGCTTCAGCAACCTCAGCACGGGTCTGTCTCTTATCCCACTGCCAACACAGGCTCGGTGACACCCAGAAGTGGCACTTCCCAGTCTGCAGCACTCTCCCACAATCTTGGATAAAGAGAGAACAGGTGGCCCCAAGAACATTTCCATGCCATGAGAGCAATTGGCCTAGTTGATGCAAAGCAGGGATGGTTCCAAGTGTTTGGGGGCTGGCAATGCAGCTGCCATTCACCTCGGCTGGACAATTTTACTTTCAGCTACTGGCACAGCATTACAGTTGGGCAGGGAAATGAGGTGTGATTGTTTCTGAAGAGACAGTGGAGCTGTCTGGCTGAGTCACTCCCAGACGTTTCTAACAGCCACCATTCACAAGAACGGCTCCCCAGCACCCAGAGTAAACTGCTGGAGCTGATCTCAGCTAATCCCTAAATCCAGCTACACCCAGATATCGATTCACAGGATTTTGCCATGTGCACATACCATTGATGGTTTTCTGCATGGCTCGATTTAGCTTTGAAAGTCCTTGGTCTTGCTTTTGAGAAGTTTCATGAGTGAGGAGTGCATAACACGAGTAACATCACCCTGGAAGCTGGCAAAGAGCTCTCATGTTGCTCCCATGGAAATTTGCTTTGGTACATAAGTATTAATTCAAGATCAGTATGGACAACAGACACAGACAACCTCTCGTGGGGGGACATTAGAAGCCCAAATACGCTTTAGGATCTGGCTTTTTTACCCTGAGACACTGCTGATTCTGCATCTGATGAGGTGCCAGGGCTCTGCACTGCCTGTAGGGGCTGGAGAGCTGTCACTCAGCCAAGATCCCTTGTTTTAGAGACACAGCAGGCAGCTGGATTGACACTGCCACAACCAGCGGACATGGAAGTCTGAAATATTTAGCTATGATGTATATTACCTTTTCCGCTGAAGAAGATGGTGGCACTAATACTTCAGTACTTCAGAACTGTTTGCTTGCTTTTCTCCTTGCAAGTGCCCCCAGAGCTCTTCTTTCCTCCCTTGTTTGCTAAGCAAGGTGTGCAAGTGCAGCTACACCACGCAAAAAAAAAAAAAAGCAAAAAACCCCCCACACATTTCCATTAAGTAAATTATCTATATTCACTCCACTCCACCCAGATCTGTACCACAGTCAAAGCTGAAGAAGAATAGAGGTGTGAAAGAGAAGTAGCAAGCACACAGGCAAATTCCTTGGCTGTTGCTCATTTAAATTTTATTTAAAAAAACCCCAAATCATCTCCTAAGCGTGCGAAAGAGGGAGTGTTTCCATCAGAGGAGCTCTGCTTACGGAGTTTTCACATTTACTCACACTTTTGACTCATGAGCTCTGGGAGCTCCAGGCTCAGAATTTTAACGTATTTGGAGGCTGCTGCACTATGTGCTCACATCTAGGGGACTTCATTACTCTCTGAAAAGGGATGCAGGAAACAAACTTTCACGTAGGTCAGCTTTTAAAGTCCACTTGTGTTCCCAAGAGACAGTTGGAAACTCACCTTTCTGAGCCTTTCCCCTCTCTCAGACTCCAGCTCTCTTTGCAGCACTGACACAGGTTTTCAGCAGAACAAGATAAGCATTAAGACAAAAGTTTTTCCCCTCTTAATTCTTGGGGCTGGCTCCTTGCCACCACAAATACAGCAACAAATGGCACTGGGCGTAAAGTAGAGCTTTGAAGTCCAGAATTCCAATGACTTTGTTTTTGCAATAGGCGTGTTTCCTTTTGTGCTGTTCGTGGGTTACTTGGCGTCTTCCTGCGAGGGAATACAATGCTCTTCACCCCTCAGATCTGGACAGCAGGCTGCCTTCCCTCCCTTGGCTCCCTGCGAACATGGTGGATTCCAGGGCTACTCTTTGCCACAGCCCACCCACTCAAATGCAGCCTGCGGGCATTTTACATCTTTTGGATGATGCCATTCCCCAACAAATCCTTGTTGGTACTAGCAGTATCTAAGAAGACTCGGGGCTGAATGCTTCGGTCCCCCTGTGTGTTTGCTGAGGCTAATCCTTCCGTGTTTCTTACTCTTCCACCCTGTTCACCCTGTTACTCTTGCACACATTGTTCACCTGCTGCCAGCTCTGCTCATTCCCTTCCTCCCCACTGTTCTTCATAGTCCTTTTTCTCTCTCTCTTCTGCTCTCCACCATGTTGCCTCTCAAACGCTCTCCCTCCTTGTGTAACTAGCCCATGCCAAGCATCTCCCCTCTGTCCTTTCAAGTCCTTCCCATGCAGCTTCCCAAGTATACTGTCCTCCCACCAGTCACTACCAGCAATTCACAGGCTGCTTGGGTTCACACTGGCCTGGGCTCTTTGGGATGCAGCCATGGGATCAGTGTGCTGGAAAAGCACCATGTGCACTTGCGGCGCAGGTTATAAGCAGTAAAAGTCTGTGCAGCATTATGCAGCACAGCGTATATATAAGCATTTATATCTGTCTGGCAGCAAGAGAAGTCTCCTAAAGTGGGAGTACCTCTATCTTATTAGAAGGGTTTCTGAGAGCCTCTCTTTCTATCTCTTCATATAGGCTGATTCTTTCATTCTCACATGAAATGGAATGCTTAACAGTGTCGTCTCTTCTCATGCCAGGAGCCAAAATGCTCCTCTTTGCATCTCCCTATTATTTTATAGCCAGGCAGCTGTACAAGCTCTGGGAACATTAGGCTCAAGAGAGAAATTTATGTCAATCTAAGGTACTGTGCAAAAAATTATCAGGATGTATTTCCCCTCACTTCACCTCCCTGCAGTTTTGGGGATGTATGTGTGATAGAGGCCTTAAAAAGAAGGCCTCCTCTTTAGTAACTGCTTTCTTTGTAATCAAGTGAAACAAATTTTGCTGGTGTTGGTTGGAATTTGCAGGAAGCAGAGCTCTCTTAAATACTTCTGATTGCCCCTGCCTGTTTTCCTTTAAAACAAGCCTCTTGCCCTCTCCTCTTCCTGGGCAGGGTCTATAATTAGCCTTGAATGTCTTGCTCCTGGAGTGATGTCCATATCTCAGGGAAGGTGTATACAGTTACTGTGTTCAGCTGATTAGCTCAGCCCCAAGAAGGTACAAAAGAACAACAGAAGTTATGTGACTGTTGATGTTTATTCCTGGGGAAATAGGAAGGAGGGGTGTTTCATAAGCTGTTCATGTTCTTTAATTCTGGTGGAAATAATGCTCTGACTTTAGCAAGTGGCAGATGACTGAATCATAGCTATGGCACTACAAATCAACCCAGTCTGGGGTTGTGGGGAGTTGTCAGTTCTTCCCACCATTCTCCAAATACACTTCAGCCTGGCATAAAATGTCTTGACTCGCTCTTTGCATAGGTAATGGATTTTATCAAAATGAAGTGGCAGCAATAAGTAAGAAGACATTGGGCAGCTTCCCCTGTCTGTTTTCCAGCAAGCATCTCTCTTCCCATGTGGCATCAGTCCCTCCAGCAGCCCTTTTCCAGCAGAACCTGTCTGCTCTTCCAGTGGAGCAGGGAAATGGTGAGCACCATGAATTTAAGGCCACTAAGGGCCACCTAGATTGCTCACATATCTAATCTCCAAAACAGAGCATGGTGTTTGCTTTAGGAGAGCATATTTTGGTAGGTGGTGGCTCCCTGCTGTGTTACAGGGCATTTTCCAAAGCCCAATAGAGTCAATGGAAATAGCTCCTGCAGGTTTTGATAGACTTAGTAGGAGGCCTGGAGGCCTTATTAGAAGGGATTTCACAGTGAATCCTTAAAGTTTTGCATATGTGTCTGACTCTCCAGGCAACCTCAAGTCCTTTAAGTACGCTGTGTCTCACAGTCTTAAATCACGTACGTTTGTACTTCTGGGACAGAAACAAAATCGAAGGCTGAATATTAGACTTTAACATGAGCCTGTTTGAAAGCAAACCGAGAAAGGAGCAATAAGCTCCTTTCCTTAGCCTGCTGAAATGGCTTTGACACTGAGCCTCCAAAAGTACAGTATTTCCATCCTGAAATCCTTTACTTGATCTTCCACCAACCATTAACCATAAATGCCAGTTAAATTGCTCAGTTGTGCACTTTATGGCCTCCCAAAAGTTTTAGCTGCCACAATGAATTACCTCTCTTTAAAACTAGCGATAATTTAGAAAAGAAGCTTGGAAGTGGGCCGCTAGTTCTAGAAAGTTCCCGAACTTTCTATATAAGTGCCCAATCACAGTTGTCACAAAAATGCATCCAGATCATAATCTCATTTCTAACCATCCAAGACCGATTTATTTGAGTCCTGAATTTAGGCACGTGGATTTGGTGTAAATGCATTTGTTCCCTGAATAGTCCATGAATAATCCCCTGGATCTGAATGGGCTCTTCAACTGACGTGGATAACTTGACCAGCATATACCCTAAGTCGATGGCAGTCACAAACTAATCTGCTGCTTTTGTGGAATTTTCGGGGAGCGAGACGTTTGTTGGGAAGCAGCTGAGGTTATGAACCGATTCTTGGCTGGTTTCATTAATCATCTGGCAGCTCCGATGGTTTGGAGAGCTCTTAGGGAAAGCCAGAGCCTTGCACGCTTTGGCTGCAGAGGGGGAAGTAGCAGTCAGAAATCAGCCGTGTCTGACAGAATTTCTGTTGGCTTCATGATAGCACATGGGGTTTTTGGGACAGGCCTCAGATAGCTCACAAATACATCCATGCAATTGTTCCAGGGACTGAAAGAAATCATGTTTTGAGAAGAAGACTTGGAAGAATAAAATTTGGATGTTGGTCCTTCAGACAGACAAAGCTCAGCTTCTGCTGGACCTGTTAGGTGAAAAAGAAACAAAGCTTCAATGCTGGGTATTTTTATCAACACTATATTTTAACCACAAACTGTTGAAAAGCACACCTGACATTAAGCAGTCCAGAAGATGACAACAATGTTTTCATTTTGCTGGTTATTGATCTAGTGGCAAAGCCAAGTTGAAAGATTTTTGCATTTCCTGCCCTGTTTTCTACACTATTTGCATCACAAACAATGTCAATTTGCAACACATCCCGGTAGAGGACTTGGCCACAGATGACTAGGGGTGGTGTGCTTGGGGCAGAGTGTGGTCAATGCTAGCACTCCAGGGCAGCTGCATCTTAGTGACTGTCAGCCAGCCTGCTTTGTGTTAGTCATCTCAAAATAACATATTGTTCACACACCACACCCCACATCTCTTCCTGAAGCTCTCCATCCTTCAGAAAAAAAGCCCCATCTACCAGTGTAAAGCTCGATTTCTCACTTCTGCTTTCCCTGGCAAATGGATATGTGGTTCAGTCCTTCCTTCTGGCCTCTGGAGGCTTGGCAGTCAGGAGTGAAATGTGACTGGGTGATGGGGCTGCACTGGTCATCTGGGCTGAGGAGCAAATGTCCCCAGGCCTAAAAACCAAAGCCATGTTTAGTCATATCCTTGACTGCTACAAAAGCTGTGCTTTGTGCTAGCTCCTCTCCTTCTCTCTCCTGATTTTCTTCCCCAAGTCACCTCTTTTCCTCACAAATTTTCTTTGAAGAAGTTGGAGGAGAGGTGGGAAGAAGGAGAAGAGGGTCCTGCTCTAATACTAAAATCACTGGGTTTGCCTCACCTCTCACGGCTGCAATTCCCCGCTCAGTCCCAAAGGACCCACCAACATCTCCAGAGCCCAGACTGCCTACAGGATGGTGGGAAACCATGCTGTGCAACCACAGCACACAAAATATTGCAGAGTATTTTCACATGCACTTCCATAAGCAGTAACACGAGCTTATTCTTCCCTGTACAGGACTCACTGCAGGTGTCTGCTAGAAAGCTGGCATGGGCTTGTGGCCCATACCCCCAGCACCTCTGTGCAAGGCTCAGCTGTAGGGTGACTGATGGGACTTGGTCCTCTCTTCATATGTCTGAGAGCTATTGTTATTTTCTTTTGCACTACAATAATGCCCAGAGGCCCCAGACAGGATCAGGGTCTTGCTTGTGCTAGGCGTTACACATCAGGAGAGACAAGAGACGGTCCTTCTCCAAAGATTTTGCAATCTATATAGTTCAGAAAACAAACCATGGGAGAAAATCTGAGAGATCTGGAAGGGAGGATCAGCTCTTCCAGTGATGGAGGCCTTGGAGAGGAGGATGTTCTGCTGTTACCCATGGACAAGGGAAGTGAATGAATTGGACACTGGGCAAGCTTAAAACTCGTTCAGTTTTTGCTATTTGTGTCACATTTGAGGGTTGTTTTGTGAAAGAGCAGCAATGTCAGGAAGCTGAGAAAAGACATAAATGGAGCAAATTTTTGGCTGTGAGCAACAGTCCTCTGTCGGAAGCAAATCATCCTGAGGCCTATTCCTGCCTCAGCTTCAGTGGGAAAATCAGTGAAGTGGGTCCATCTATTTACCCATCTTACAAAACATCTATTTGTTGCTGCTGTTGCTCGAGAAAAGCACAACATTTGGCTAATGGGGAATATCTCACTCAGATACTTTTACTGATACCTGATACTGATACTGAGACCTGTATGGACCCAGGTTGTCTTACAGAGCATGCTTTGTGCTCTCCAGGGAACTCCTCGAGCTGCTCAGACACTGAAGTCAACAGGAAATTTTGGACAGTGAAGGAGTAAAGTAAAAGTAGAGTAAAAGGTAAAGTAATTTGCTGTACCACCATAAAAAGGAATATAAACTAAGAATAGAGATTTTGGGTAAGCGCAGGTGAGCTGCTCCCCAGTTATTGCCTGTGCAGGAGAGGGTCTCAGCACTGGCTACAGCCAAGGCATTTTTTGGCATTTTTTTTCCTGCAGTGATCCTGGGGAGCAGCCAAGCCCTATTTAAAGCTGTTGGAAGGCATTGCTGGCACCAGGCTTTTCTCAGAGCTTTCCCAGCAAAGAAAATTCAGGGTGCCAGGAAAGGAAGAAAAAGTGAAAAGGGTCTCTGACAGGGGTTCCCAAGAAGTACACAATGAGTTTCAGTTGCTCAGTAGGGATGTTCCTTTCCAGTTCCAGACGGGCAGCTCTTTTTGGTGTCAGAGCACTTCCGTTCCCTATTCAGAAAGTGCTCGTTTGAGACCCAGGACTTGGAGCCATCTACACTTGCTCAGAAGTTAACAAAGAGGGCATGTCCTACTGACTGCATAACCCTTTGCCATGGGACTTTTCCTACAGTTGGATCCTAACATGTTGTGTTCTCCTGAACATGCTCCAAAAGCTTTGGGCTACAATAAACAGAGAGGTGGTGCATAGAAACAACCAGCTGCTGGAAATCCGTTTCCATCATAGAATCATAAAATTGTCTAGGTTGGAAAGGGCCTTTCACATCATCGAGTCCAACCATTAACCTAACACTGACAAAAAACAGCGCTAAACCATGTTGCTAAGCACTATGTCTACCTGTCTTCTGGCCATCACTCAAAGTGGTGGCTGTGGATTCTGAAAATGGTGGAGGTAGGTGACACTATGTTCCTTCAAGCTGCGTAGCACCACCTGTCTCTCCAGGCCCCAACTGCCTCAAGGTCTCATCTTTAAACTTCTGTTATAGCACAGCATCCTCTGACATCCCTCAGCTGACAAAAAGCCTAGTCACCGGACAAGATGCAGGTCCCTGGCATGTCCCACCTGGGACACCTTGACAGCAATTCCTGTTTTTCAGAGGCTGGAGGACGGAGCTGTTTCTGAGAACATCCCAGACGTCAGAGGGGCTGCTCAGCCGCCGTCTGGCATTGCCACTTTGCCACGGGAGGAAGGGAAATGGACACAGTGAATCACTGCACAGAGGACAAGGAGCCACTTTTGGCAAGAAAAAGCGCAACAGAAATGTAATTTTTAAAATGTTTGCCTTGTCCTGAGAACATTTGAGCCATACAGCTATGGTTTTAATTAAGGGACACAGGGACAAATTGGGTGCTGTCAGAAAAGTCAATTAACACTCACTAAAAGGCAATGTTATCTTAAAGACCCTTGGGAAATTACTTTGTTTATCCAATATAAAATAATAACACATGGTCTATCAAGCCACTGCCAGCACAGGATCCTGCAGCTTTCTGCAGCCTGCAGCCAGCTCATTTTCACAATACCCTCAAGGAGAAGCTGATGTTACTGTTTCCCCTTTTCCATGTGAGTATAATGAAGCAAAGTAAGGGGAAATTACTTGTTTGGCTTTATCAAAGAGCCCTCTCTTAGCTCCCTGGGTCCTGGGAAGAGCCAAGGATAAGTGCCCCAAAATGCAATGTAAAAGGAGGTTCAAACCTGCAAATTTGCCTTGTTTTTTGCACACAGGTAACCAGACCTTATATTTTATATTTGTATTTTCACCCATTGCACTGGCATCTGAAATGCTTGAATGTCTAGCCTGTACCACGTTCTTGTATTTAGATGATACCATGAAGACACTTTCAATTGATGACTGCTGGGTGCCCAGCAGACATGGCCATTTGCCACGGCCCTCTGAGTGTGGTGATGTGGCCTGGCCTTCTGAACAGACAGAGGCTCTGGGAGTGACTTTGTGCTGATTAAAACAGAGAGACAAAATAGTCCCCAGACTGGAATGAAGCTAGTTGTCATAGCAAAAAGGGGGAAAATAATGAACAATTTTTCATTGTAATAGTTTTGAGTGGACATTTCAGGTGCTCAGTGGATTTAGGCAAAATTGACTTGAAATTATTGGCAGGGGAAACTGTGTAACAGGTTACATAAATGCACTCTATTTTGCAACATAAAAAAGAAAAAAGTGACAATTATTAAATAGACCCAACTCTGGTACTTTGAGAGCATGCAGTGGCAGAAGTCGTATTCTCAAAGAGTCTTGAACAGTGGTGCCTTCAGCAGAGGGATGAAGGTTATGACTTGCAATCAGGAAAACCTAAGTACTTCTTTTACTATAAATGCCGCATTTCTGAAAAACCAAAAAAGCTCAACAATTAAAAAGGACAGACCCCACATGCCAAGATCTGAGGAGAAACACTGGGCTTCAGAGTGGTAATTTGGTCTACCTGAGAAAAGATGAAGGGTGTCCTTGGACAGCCCTTTTCATGGGACCCCCATCAATCTGTAATGGTGGAACTGAACAAGGCGCAGAGCTCTGTGTGTAACTCGGACTTCTGCCTCTGTGATCTCTGCCTCTGAGGGCGGGGGAAGAGTGTTGGGTGTTTCCAAACCTCTCAACAGAGCTTGTGAGGTTACAGGAAAATCCTGGAGAGCTTCCAAAGAGCAGATGAAGTGCCTGCCCCCTTGACATGGCTTTTCTCCCAGCAGGACTGGAACACGGTTTGCTCCTGGAGAGTGACAGCATCGGGGCCTTTGCTTTCTTGTTCTCTATTTTCCATTTCTTCATTTTTCTGGTTTTCCCACTGAAGTCTTATTGTCCAGCTCCTTGAAATCCTCACGACACCTTCTTCTCCAAAACAATGAGAATGGCGGGAAAGGTTGAGTCTTCCTGTTTACAAGCAAAGAAAAGCCCTTCCTGGCCAACTCCTGTTCCAGCTCCTGGTCAATGCAATTAACATTCATAATTGTTTTTCCAGGCAGAAATGTAAAGAAAACATTTTTTCTTACTGCTGAAGATATGAAAGGCAGGATACAGAATATGAAAAAATGTCTGGAACTGCTCCACTCACTGCTTCAGACATAAATTGACTGTCTCTAGGTGTATTACTATGTGCATGGTCAGTTTGTACCACTGTTTCCAGGCTTTTTCCCTGATTCTATTCATGGTGCAGAAACAAATAAATTAGCAGCTGCCCCTTCTTCCAGCAACAGAGCTGGGAAAATGGAGATGGTGATGTTCTGGCAGCCTCATCAGACAATACACCTGGCAAAACAGCTCCTGCTTTCTACTCTGAGCCTAGTGAAAAGATCCTCATGAAGAAATTTTATGAGCAGTTGCTTTTCCTTGTGGTTCCCCTCTGAGTAACCACAAGAGCTACCATGAGCCACCATCTAGTTCTTTGCTCTTGTCAAATACCAGAACTGCTGGAGAGGTCTGAACAAGCCTAATCCTGGCTCCAGTGGAAAATGTGCAGTCCCTGTGCAAAATCCTCCTGCAGAGCTCTGCCAAACCATCCCAACCCTGGCCTCCTGCCCCCACACTCTCATCTCTGCCTGTGCTTTCCAGACCCATGCTGCTACTCTGGTTCTCATGGGTCTCCCTCAAACCAAGGTGCTGAGTTGCCTGGTGACTTCAGAGGTACAGAGAAGACTCAGGCTGACTCAAGGGCTTGGGCTGACACACCACATGTCAGACTCTCCCCTCTTGCCCCATGGTGAAGGGCTGGGGTATGGACACAGCCCACCAGTGACCCCATCATATCTGTTGGGTCAATAGAGACCCTGCTGTCCTGCAGCCAGCTGCACCTTCCTGCCAGGGCATCAGCTCCACCATGTCATGTTGCTTAGGCTTTTGGCCACACTGGGAAACAGCCAGAACAGCATGGTCTTAGCTTTAGCTCTCTGCTACCTTTCTGCTTGTGAGCTCCTCAAGGCTTTTGGGCTGACAGAGGTAAGGGACTAGGCAGCCACTTTTGTTTGTGTCTGAGGACTTACTCTGTTCTTTTCACAGGCTTTAGCTCTCAGCAGTTGCTAGGACAAAGCTTGTGAATGGGATGATGAGGATGAAGAGGCACAAAAGTGAATTTGGCAACAGCGTCCAGAATTTCTAGAGGACCCAAGCACCCGCAGACTATCCTGATGCTAGAGCTACTGTCTGGACTGCTTGGTGAGGGTGTCCTTCACTGTCAACAAGAGGTTCTCCATGCTCCTCCCTGAAGCCAAACAAAGTCCAAATATGGGAGCAGTGGTGCAGAAGCTGTGCTTACAGACAGTCTCCATACACAAGGGGAGCTTTGTCTGGAGGGCAGCTGCTCACAGATGCACTAGAGGTCTGGGGCTGGACTCCTTCCTTCCAGCACTTGCGCTTGAAAACGTGCCTCTTAATCTGTCTGGGTTTTGGTATCATGGATTATAAACAGAGTTAACAGATGAAAGCATTAAAGTGTTGGTGATGCAAAGGTCTGGAGTAAGTGTAAAAATGTAAAGTATTTTCTAACAGCAAGACCCTGACACACACACATGCAAACACAGAGCCTTTATCTCTGAGAGTCCCTGCAGCGTTAGCTTATCATTTAAAATTCTTCCACATGAAACAAGCTACCGATGTGAAAGGTAGCTCGATATCTTTATTTCTAGCTCCTCTCTGGCTGTTCTTTGAAGATAGCCATTCAGATAGCCCTTATTTATTCAAAGAAGATTGAGCAGAATCAGAATTGCATTTCCCCCCTGGGAAGATCTGCCCTCAGGTGTTTTCTTTCCAATGCAATCACTGAATTTATTTCCAATAATTTTGCAACTGGCTCAGCCACACATTTTCATTTGTTAACTAGCTCTCTGCTGATTAAACAATACGTTATGGCTCCCAGGACTTTTTATTTATTTTTCAAATAAATTGAATATGGATGAAGGAAGAGAAATAGTTTCAACACCAACACACCCTTCCACATGCAGAGTCTGTGAGTGCCAGGCTTACAGCTTCTCTGCAGCATAGGCAGAACTGGATATTAGCAGCCCAGGGATGATGAGTCGAGCCATTCCTTCCCGAGAAAGAGGAGAAAGGGTAGGAAAGAGATGGGCAGAGATTTGGAAGAGGTGGGCTGGTTGTTCCCACTGCCATCCCTGGGATGACAGAGGGAATAAATAGCTGTTGCAGGAGGGGAGGGCTGCTGTTCTATGGGCACATATCCCCACACCACTTTTGGGAGCAGAAGCAGTCAGTTTGGCTTTCCAGGGCCCTGCTGTAGGGGCCAGTGGTCTTTTCCCCTCCTAGGAAGCTGCTGAACAAAGTTGCAAAGCATAAAGAATATTCACCGACCACAGCAGCTGATAGAAACAGCT
This sequence comes from Jacana jacana, assembly GCA_013400555.1. Taxonomy (NCBI): domain Eukaryota; kingdom Metazoa; phylum Chordata; class Aves; order Charadriiformes; family Jacanidae; genus Jacana; species Jacana jacana. The sequence continues at coordinate 231,054 of VZTM01002048.1, forward strand.
TTTGAGGCACTCAACCACTGCTTATCTCTGTGTGTTTGGTTTTACCCTCTGATTCCTTTTTTTTGGTGGCGTATGTTTTCACTTAGAATTTATCCTTAGAGCTGATTATGGAAATATGATAAAACACTGCAGTATCTGGCTCCTGGAGTAAACCTTCTGTCTACCACCAGGTTCTTGGCATTGAATTTGTTCATCACATGAATTTCAGTACATCTGCGTGTCTCTGTGCTTCACACTTACCACCCGGGGAAGGCTGGGATGGGGCTCCAGAAATACTGTGCCCTCTCTGCCTCCTCCCTGAAGTGTCTGATCTTCACTAGACAATGCTGCTGTGTTTTACGAAGCTTTACCAAATCAGTGATCTTTATTGAACACAAGTTAGGAATTCTTTCATTTCTTTAACAAGACTCAACTGTCATTCCCAAACAATCCTGCCAGGGTGCCAGGAATGACCATGGCAGCCCATGGCTTTTTCCTGAATCACCACTGTGGTCTTTTGGCTGCACAATTTTAATGAAAGGCTCAGGTGGATATAGCTTGGTTCTTGGAGTCTCATGTGACTTTGGTTAAAACATTCAGCTCTGTGTTCTGTTCACAGGAGCCATCAGGAATGAGCTTAGTAGAGGCACCTTAGTCAAATAAAGGTTTTTTTTTACTTTACTGTCTTCAGTGAAGAATTTTACAAAAAGGCTACATCACAGATGACCAAGCAGATTCTCTGTTAAGGCTTTCCTTCACACTTTTGGACCTGAAGAGCTGTAATGTAATAAAACTGTCCTGGTTCCAGGAGGGA
>VZTM01002049.1:0-65215 GCA_013400555.1 Jacana jacana
AGGGAGAGTTGGGGTTTGTGGTCTTTGAATTCCTGCCAGGAGGCTGAGTTACTTGCCTGTTGTACAATTTTTGCAGGATATATGCACCTGGTGTGTGGAGGGAGGCAAGGCTATCTTTGCAGGAAGTACACTCTTCCTCTCCCTCCACCCCCTTTTTTTAATGATTTCATTCCCAGAGCAAGAAATGGCAGGTGGTTTCACACCACATATGGTCAATTCATAATGGGCATATCCACAGAGCTAATATCCTGCCATCAGCCAGGTGCTTTCTTTGGGTCAGATTTGGAAGGCGATATGACCCTGGATGAATTGTCAGAGGGAGGCACACCACAGTTTATCTGCTGCTCTCCTTCTCTGGCATCGCGGTGATCAGGAGCAGCGTTCGGTTCCTGTTTGTGTGAGGTTTGTGTTCACAGCTTCGCTGAGCACTGAGATTTCTCTTGCTTTCTGTCAGCTGGCCCAGCTCTGGTTTCTGTGTGAGAGCCTGGGGTGGGTGCGAGAGGTATGTGATGCTTTTCATGGAGGGGAATAGTTTTTAAAAGCCTGTATTAAAACTACTCCCCCTCTACAACCCTGCGGTAAAAGCAATGGTTAACATTTCTTTGAGTTCCAGTAAGACAGGAGTGCATCGTAAGTGACTGCTAATACAAGAATTGTTTAAATAAAAACATTTGTGGGAGATGCTTTAAATAAAGCACATTTGTAGGACAAAAGGAAAGGGGCAGATATCTGTGTTATCCTCAGAGCCCTCATGTCACAGCAGTAGGGGAAGTTGACTGTCAGAAGAGCATGTCCATGTTGGAATGGGTATCACTGACATAAAGCTCTCCCATGCACCCTCCTTGTGCCTGTGTGGAAGCCAGCAGGACATGCTGGGAAGGGTTTTTGTGCTACCACTCCAGCTCCTAACTCACAGGGAGATGGCTGAGTCTATCCTCCACCACCAGAATGGACTCACAGCACTGACAAACCTCTGCTTCTTCTTCCCTTCTCTCCAGTACCAGGCTTTGGTCCTGCTCTCAAAAGCAGAATGCTCTGGTTTTAATGGTTTGCTGATCCATGCTCGGTGCAAACCTGGAGTTTCTCCAGTTTGCATGGTAATTTTTGTTTGACTTGATAGTCTTGCTGGGAGATAAATTTCTTGCTAGCAGGGCTGTCTGGATCGCTGGAACATATGAGCTTTCTCAGCACCTCCCAGGGCAGTTCCCAGGGAAGAAGTGGAGAGCTAACTTAATTAGCTATCAACTAACGGCAAACAAACACATCTCACAATGAACGAGCAGCATCTCCAGGCCCTCGCTGCCTTCTGTCTCCTTTGCCTGCAAATTGTAGAGGAAAGAGAGAAGCCAAATTGGCCATCACTCAATTTCCTGATCTGGAAAATGTCAGGTTTATTCTTATTTGATGTTGTCATAACATTGCTATGTATGACAAGCAATATTTGCGGAGGGACTTTGTGGATTTGCTGAAAATGTTTGGAAATTGTAAGGGTTTGTTTTGATGCAAAATTTTAAAATACTTGTGGGAGTGACCACGAATCAAACCCCTCTTTTATTTGGCCAGCTTATGGAGGTACGATGTGAGTACAGGCTAAGTGGGGAGCTGCTGTAACTCAGCATGGGAAAGGGAATCTGATACCTGTCCACACAGCCAAACAGATAGAGTTTATGCAGCATCTGTGTGAGCAGAAGGCTGGGGCCATTCTGGAAAAGGGAGGGGAAGATCCAGGGGTAACATTAACTGATAAGCCGCGTTTAGTGCTGGCCAGCTTTAGAGCACTTTATGAGTCCTAATGAAGACTCACAACAGCCTTCTCAAATGACAACTACAAGTTCTGTCCTGCAGAGGACATGGCTTGTTCTGCCTGAAATAACCCCACGCTGTAAAAGTGCAGGTATATATAGAACAAACAAAACTGGGAAACGCAACCCCAGCCAGCAGGAAATCCTCACATGCACCAGGGGAAGTGGGCTGTGCGAGCGAGTCGATTCATACATTATATCACTGAATTCAAGGCAAAATATAGCCCAAAGGTTGCATACAACAGGGAAAGGCAAGTAACATCCCTTTGATAAGCCCTGTCTCTGAGGGCAGAGAGATACGGGACAGCATAGATAGAACTGCATGCTTAATTTCCACCTCCGCTGTTTCATAAACCAGAGAGGAACTTTGCTTCTGTTCTTCTTTTCCCTATTATGGTTTTGGGCAGGGCACACCTTCCCTAGTACATCTATCAAGTACAGTGGGTCACCAGTGGGTTGGAAAAGCCCTCAGGGACTTGTCTCGTATGTGTCCATGGTGGCAGGGTCTCTATCTGTCCCCTGGGAGCATGGCTGTCAAGCTTGGGCCGGAGAACATTCTCCTCCACCCCTTGTGTCTGCCCTGGCTACTGAGGCACTGACCATGGAGGTAACAGCTTGAGCACCTGAAGCCACCAACACCCACGATTTGGGCTTCCTCAAGCCACCCGATGCTCCTTCTTGCTGTGCAGGTGTGATCTTTTTCTCTTCCTAAGCCACCCTGCTCTGGTACTTCTCCTATAGATCTTTCCTCCTTGTTGATCTTCAGCTGGCTTCCATGTCAGTGAGCCTTGTCATGCTCTTCTACTTGCTTTCTTTTGCATGTGGAAAACTGATTTCCCAGCAGAACCTGCTGTCTGTCAGGTATCGCAGCGGTTGCCTGGATGTCTACATAAGACATCATGTGACAGAGACATGTTCTGGACAGTAATCCAAGCACTGAGGAATAGTTCTTCAGTCAAAGATGTTCAGGATCACAAAGATCAGAAAAAAAGTCTAGACAGTTTCTTCTCACACATTTTCTCTGCAGGTTTTACTCATACCCAGCTGTTCTCCACCTTCTAGCACTGGCAAAAAATAAAGTAGCCTAGTGTCATCACTGGAACAGGGCAGATATGTTATTGTTCTGACACCACACTTCCAGGGGGAGGTAAGGTCTGGCTTTCAGGTAAATAGCAGAGGATAAACACAGGTCTTTGACAGTATCTCAGATGCTTCAGAGAGCAATTCTCAAATAGTGGCACAGATATTCATGGCTCACAGGTACTCTCTTACAATTGCAAATTAGGAAAACAGACCCGGAAGGGCAGATTTACATCTTCTCTCCTGACATGGTTTGCCAGCTGAGCTTCCAGAGCAGGTGATGCGTGAAGAGGAGAGGACAAAGGCAATGAAGACCAGTTGAAAAATGTGTCATTTTGGCTGCATTTAAAGAAAAATATTCTTCCCTGTGCAAGTGGTCTTGCACTGGAAAAGGTGCCCAGGGAGGCTGCAGTTCTTCTTCCTTGGAGATACTGAAAGCTTAGCTGGACATATCTCTGAGTGGCCTGATCTAACTGTGAAGACAGTTGTGGCTTCACAGGGATGTCACCTCCCAAGGTCTCCACCAATGAAAACCATCCTGTGGGGTCCCTTGGAGCAAAGAAGGGCAACATAGAGCCCGGAATGGAGTGAAGCCAATAACTTTGATGGCAAAAACTTCATTTTCTAATTCTAGGCTGATTAGTTATTCAGGCCTACAATAGCAATATTATGATCTAAATTCACCGCTAAAATAATCTCAAAACCAAACATGTTAAGAAAAAACAACAACCTTGGGAGGCACTAACACAAGACGTCAAGACATCCTTCCTTGATCTTCATGTTGTCACAGTTCCAGTGACAACATCATTGGAATGTCCAACCTGAAAATGTAGAAAAGAGACAACTTTACCTTCCCAGACACTAGTGTGTTGTTTGTGAAAAATCTTAAAATAAAATTTATTTGAAGGTGTGAAGTGTTGAGGAGAATTTGTCAAATCTACTCATGACCCATGGTACAACACACCTGTTGTATAAACTGATCCTTTCTCAAATTCTTGATGCAAATCAGCCCCCAGGGGAGTGCATATTTGAGGGATTCACTCTTTGATCAGTCATTTGCAGTGTTTCACCCTAAGATGACATCTAAAGGGACAGATGGGAGAAGAGGAAAGGATCTTGTCCTGCCTTGCACAGGAAGCTGAAATCACAGTATTGCTTATGGAACATATTTTTTACCTTTTTGAGGAAATATTTCCCAGCCAAATGCTTTTCATTTCTTCAACACAATTAAAGGAAAAGGAAGAGGCAGGCCTGGTTTGATCAAAATAGACAGCAGATGCTGGAGGAGAAGAATGGGAAAGGTTGTCTGGAGCAAAGGGGAGAGAATCTCCTGTCATGCGTGGGCACAGCTGGAAAGGGACACAGGTCCACAGCCTTTCTGTCCAAGCCTGGAGCCACATCAGCTTTCCACGTTAAGGGAAAAAGGTTACAGATAACTCTCACAGGAAGGGAAAAATAATTTCCAACTCCCAGGGGTGAAGGGGATCAACTCTGAAGTGAAGCACAGCTACTGGCAATAAGAGAATTGACTGTATCCAGGACTTCTTACAATTTCACCACCCAGCTTCTATGTGGCCAGGAAGGAATTATCTCTCTTCTTTGTGTTGTTTTCTTCTTGATTATAATTTTTCCTGAGGGCATTCAAGATATTTTGTGCAAGGGCAGGAAATGGCAGGTCTTGACCTAAGTGGCTTGCCATCTAACTGCATAAAAGAGAAGACAGAAGATGAAATAATTTGGTGAACATCACATAGCCAGGCAGTACTGCAGCTAGATCTCTGAAGAAGCCACATCTCTGGAATCACACTGCGAATCCATACACCCCAAAACATGTCACCCTACTTCAGGCTTCCTGAAGCACAGCTCCTGTGACAGCAACAGCTGTGACAGAGAACTGGTTCCTGACCCCAGATACACACCAGGTTAGACAAGATCGTCAGAAAAAACCCAGCCACAACAAACAACAGCAAAATTCCCCACTTCTGTGGAAAAACACCCATGATCAGAGAGTACCTGCCTTGGGGTGGTGGGAGAAGGCCAGTAGAAATTGATAAAGTTTGTTAAAATCTTTCTTTGTCATACTTTCTTGACAGTGACAGAAGTGGCATAACTCAGGGGAGGTCTGCTTGTCTTGTGCAATAAGGTAACTACAAAAAACTCCTGCAAACTTGTAGTAACTTGTAGTAACAATAACTTGTAGTAACAAGTTTATGTTAGTGAGTTCTCATGCATTTCTGCCCCTGCGCAGTGGTCCTCAATGGGAGTTCTGCTGCCAATCTCTAAGCTTGCACAGACGGGCATGCAGCAGCCTGGGCTGACCGTGGAGAGGGACACATAGAAGAAACTATCCTCACCTTGTTCCTATTACCACACTGATTAGTAGCCTAGAATGGCCATGTTTCGTACACTGTTGTTCTCCTAGACCTCTGCTGCATTACTGGATTGTGCATGCATGCACAGGCATGTACACCTCCTACAATGTTTTCTATTAAATTGGCCATGAGCTAAAAAGTCCTAGAGCTGCTACTGCCTGCAATTGTCCCCTGGTCACTCCTTTACCCCACCAGATGATCTAAGCTAAACTTTTGCTCTGGGGGAAAAAAAAAACACAAACCAACATTTTCTGAGAAAGTACAGATGGAAGCATCCCAGCACAAAGAAACCATTCCTGCAAAGGGCAGATGTGAGAAATTCTCTTTATTCAGTGCCATTATATGAGATTATTTGATTATTTCTAACTGAAAGCCTTTCACTCTTAGTGGGAAAACAAACATAAATGTTAGCAAAGTTGGTCTTAATGAGTCTCTTGATACCTTGGGGTTTGTCATTACTATGGCTGAAAGCAGAGAGAGGGAGAGCAGGGGAGAATTCACCACTCTTCCTCCTGCTCTTCAGAGAAAAAAAAGAAGTCAATTAATAGTTCCCCTTCAAGTGGTATGTGCTGTAAGCAAGAAAGGCTAACCATTAAGGAACATCCTTTGTTAAAACCTGAGCAGAAACCTCACATCGCAGAAAACACAAATAATCTCAAACTGGAGTGAGGAGAAATATTCTGCTCTAACAAAGGAAAAGAGAAAAGGACTTAGACGTCTTCTTTTCTGACTTGCCAGACTGACTTCATTTTATGGAGCTTAGTATAAACCACAGATATTCCCAACATCCCCTCACTCCCACTCTGACATCTCATCAACTCCACATTTTCACACTGGCATCTGAGGAAGGCAGCTCTCATTTCCAGTTCTGCACTTCCAACAAAGCTAGCGAAAAATGTTTTTTCGGTAATGGTTTGTTTAGCAGAGGGGTAAAAAGCCTCAAGAAGTCTACACAGACAGACTGGTACCTTGGTGGCTGTGCCAGTGTACCCTCCCCTGCTCTCTGTGACAGTGATGGGAGGTGGATGCAGCCCCCAAGTCAACCTGCTACCACTGGCTTTGCTAGCACCTGACACCTGCTCTGTGCGGGTGTGAACGACTTCATGCCCTGAATAAGCATCACATCACAGCCTCCTGCCAAGCCAGGGGTGCTGAGATGTGCACCAGCAAGCAGATTCTACCCACCTCCCCATCCCCACCCCCGCCAAAACAGAGCTGATCTGTGCATTTTTTTTAATCAGGTTTGTACAATTCAGTGAGGCCCAAATCCTGCTCACAAGCTGCTTCATTGAGTTGCAAGTTTGCCACTCAGCTCAGCCATCTAAAATCTGGGAAAACTGAGGGTAGGAGCAGCCTCCTCCTCCCCTTCCTGATGTGTCCAGAGACGAGGGAGCACCACTGTGGGCAGTTGGTGGCTGTGAGGTATCCTGGGCAGGGGCCTGTGGCATCTCACTGGGGTCTGGAAGAGGAACCAGCCTGTGTCACCTCAATAACTGGTCCTCTCTGTGAAGCACAAGAGGACTGAAAAGTCGGTATGGGGGAAAAAGCGGTCCTTCCTCCTATATGTAGCCCAGCAGTGCCCTTTTCCTCCCACGCAGCAGCAGCCAGGTCCCTGTCAGCCTCAGAAACACTGGGTGCATCCTTCCAGGACCACATTCCCAGGGGATGATTACCTGGAGGATAAGTTGAATTACTGACATTTTGGGAGGACAAGAGATAAGGCTCTTCAACAAGGCAAATGGAAAAAACAAAGTAATTCAAAGAGGGGTTAGATCCTTTGACGTCTGTCTACAGTGGCTGTACATTTGGACCTCCAGCACTGTCCTGTATCTCTGTGATTCACAACGGATTTGTTGGCTGCATAAGTAAATGTGTATATTTCTGAGCCCTCGAAAAATTCACCTACAGAACAGAAAAGCACTTTCAGCCTTAACTAGGATGAAGCTGTTTTCTGCCATGAGTTAGAGTAATATAACGTGTACAGAGTGGGATGAAAAGATTAGTTACAGGCATGGGAAAACTTTCATAGGAAGACAGATTGAAAAGACAGAAACTGTCTAGTTTACAAAGAAAATGAGGAAGAAGGACATGCTGCCACTGCCTAAAATATGAACAGGCTCAAAACGATAAATCCTCAATGCTTTCTCCTAGCAGAAAAATAAGAAGCCATTCAGTGGAGCCGATACTCCGTAAATATAAAACTTAGGGGGAAAAAATGATGTTTTCCCACAGCAGACATTCAGCTTGTAGGACTCGCTGGTATTTAAGCTCAGCAGGACCCAAGGAGGGAGTGCATACTGTACCAGGAAGAATACTCCCAAGTGCTTCAGGCTAAAATTGCAGCTGAAAAACAACAAGTATTTGGGAGGCACATAAGTCATCGTGTTCCAGGACACAAGCTACACACTCATAAGGAGTAATGGCAAAATATTTACCAATTATTTTACAACAGCTTGCTCCAGGTTGGTTGCATCATCCTCTGAAGTACTGCTGAGGGCCAGGGGCAGCCAAACTCACAGATGCAAACTCAGAACCAGTGGTATTAAAATGAAGCTGATTTTAGGATCTCCAAATATATGCCATTGCCTAATTTGACTTCTTAAACAATAAGAGGTCACAGACTTTCATTCATTTATGACATTTGTGAATGTAATAACTCCTGCTTAAGTAAAAGATGATTTTATTTTTTTTTTTAGAAAAGCAACCAGATTTCTTCTGAGTAGCTGAATAAAAACCTTTTCCCTCTTGACTGTTTGGTCATGGTTAATTGCCCATGTTGTTTCTGTTTCATGTGTATATTTCTGTGAGCCAGAATACTCTCTGCTGTAAGTGAACAAAGCTCTCATTAATATATCTTGAAGCCAGAAATAAATCTGGTCCAGCATCTACATAGCACCTCAGTGAAAGCACGCACACATTGCAGTACAGTCTCAGTCACAAGATGATGCTATTTCTTGATATTAATATAGGATTTTATGCATTGGAAGCCCCATGGCTAATATTAACTAATGATAGGGTAATTAATCCAAAAATAGATGCCAATATAATTTCATATCTGTGTCGGAACACTTCTAAGCTCCATGCAGGCTATGCATGGTGTGTACTGTTCAATTAGCTGAAGTCTAGTTAAATCTACTAATCTCAGACAGAAAAAAAACCAAATATTATTAACCTCTTCTGGTATTTGACACAAGCAGTATCTTCAGTGGTTGTCCATCTTTGCCAGTGAGCACAACCAGCAACTCCTTTTCCACATTAATTGTAATGGTGGCTTCTAATACAAAGTCCATCTGGGGCGATGACTGTTTTCACTTGTACAGAACCAGGGAGATGAGGCTGGCCTTGTGGATGTTTTTTCTTGTCTTTTGGCAGCTTACATAGGAACAATTTTTAACGCAATCAGATCATCATACCTTGTCTTTCACCAGTTTTGCAACACTGTCCAGTGGGACAGTAGAAATTTGGCATTTTGGGGGTTGAACTTTCTCATACAGGTCTCTAGAGGAGCTGTCTCTACTTAATACTGATAACCTAACATCAGAGTTACACAGGTCAGATCCTGCCCATCCCAACTTCTGCCCTGCCCATCACCATGCTCATTTGCAGGTCTCTGGACCTGATGCCTCATAGTCTCATCCAACATAGTGTCTCTGAAACACACAGAAGGCAAAAAATTGAATTCCTTAATGTGTCAGCTGCAAGCGACTCTGAAACCACAAGGATAAGGTGGAGCTGATGCAGCTGTGGCCTCCTGAGTTACCCTGACTTTTGCTGTAAGTTCAGAGTCTCTTTTCTTTCCTTGCTTCACCTGAAGCCTTCCAGAACCACCAGTGGCCACCAGCTGTGAGTGCCCCATGGCTTGGGTGCAACCAGCAGTGCTGGTGACCCACTGAGGTTGATTCCTCAGCCAGGAGGACACTGGTCAACCATCTACAGAATGAGCCACTGTCCTCAGGGGTGCTTACACTACACCTTGTTGTAAAGTTTGACTTACCTCATTTATGTGAGGTTCCTGTCAGCTCTGGGAGAGATGAAACTGAATTTTTTAGGGCAGCTTTTCCAAGTCCTTTTCTCATACTTAAGTTTTCAGTCACTAGGAGGGCTGTCAGATTTCTCTGTGCTTCAGCTCAGGAGAAAACAGCTCTGGGCCCTGAGCCATCTCAGCACAGTTTTGCAGCTACAGCTTTCAGAGCATCCACACTTGCCTCTGTATTACCAACCCATCTCTTCTGGACTCTGTGATCCAAAGTGATGGCATGTGGAAGCTGAGGAAGGAAGGCAGGGTAGACACTGCACAAGATGGAAGGAGCAGGCTAGAGGTGGCCATCAGCCATGCCAGGCTGCCTTGCCCATTCTTACCCATAGCGATGATCTCAGCTTTCCATCCAGATCAGCTGCTCTGCCTTTGAAGGCAGGGAAATTAATATTTCTGCTGATTTGGTCTGCCCTGCCAAAGTACATTTCATGCATGACAACGTGAGAAATGTTTCTCCCCAGCACTTAGGGACAATCATCCAAAACCTACTCTTAAATTAGGGACTCCTTATGAAAACTAAAGCCATGCAGGGCTGACTGTCTTTTGAAGGTAGTTTTCCAGTTAACAGGTGCCCTTTGATAGTGCCATTCTAGTACAGCACATCTTATTTCTTCTGGTGTTCAGCTCAGTTACAGGATAACCCAAATGGCTCTTTCTGTATTCCCCCAGTGCCACTGTGCATGAGGAAATAATCCAAAAGCTGAAATGTAAAAATGTGCTACATTGCCCTGCACTGATGAATAGTGTGGAGCAGCTCCAGCATCCTGGTCATGTAACATCCATCAGGCTGACAGAAACCAGGTTTCGTGCCCTAGACTAATTATTTTTGCACAGTTGGACATGTCATCCCTAGGACAATCTATTCCTGGTATCTAGTTAGTCTTTTATGTATACACAAGCTCAGTAAAGTCTTTACAAAAAAGATTTGGAATGCATTATTAATAACAAAAATGGTTATGATCTATGGGACATGGTGCATGCTTGCATGCCAGCTCAAAATTCAGAAAAAGTATTATTAGTCTTGTCTAAATAGGTCTCCTTTTTCTCTGTACTCTTTCTGAAATGCAAACTGCCTCACAAAAAACGGCAGCAATTATCCCCATTCTCTGATTCTTTCCCAGTTCTCTGGTGTTCATGTGCATCCATACAATACATCTGATGCTGATGGAGGTCTTCTGGTGGCACCACACGGAATTCACTGCTCAGAAACCTGGCAGTGTCTCTGCTCATTCATTATGCTATGGATGTGCACATTGCTTTACGCTGTGTAACCTACTGATAATGAGTTTACTGCGTAGGTATGCTTTAATACTGTGGTAAACACCTTGATTATGGTGTGACAGAGGTCTAGATCTGCTTTTCCAAACACTTCATTTCATAAATTATCTCTTTGCTTTCTTGTCAAGATGTGAAAAAAAAAAGGCTGTTTATTTTCCTGTCAGATTACGGAAGAATTATTGCTTTGATCCCTCTGTGTTCTTGCAAAATCTATGAGATTCCAGTATTCCCTTGCCTGTGTTATCACATATTTCCTGTCTTTTTATAGCCTTCATTGCTAGGTGGTCGTGGGCAAGGTTGGATTAGCTCTTAAGATATAAAATACAACTTGCTTTCTTGAAATAAGTTTAAAATCGATCCATCTATGAATCTGAACTGTTGTGTGTTTGTGGTATATTAGGTGAAGGAGGGCAACAATTTCTGTTCTCGGGGGACTGCTCTGTTACTCTGTACAGTTTGGTCACTGATGTAATTCCAGACGGTCCCTCATTGCAAGTCTGTGTAGTAACACCCACCTCTAAATTTATTAGGTTGCCTCTGAAGTTGTGAATATGATGGTGTCACTTCCAGTGCTGTCTGCGGCAATTTTTTGACAGGTACAGCTGAGCCAGTGACCCCAAGGCCCTTTCTGCAGCATTTACAGCAAGAGGAACTCTTCCCATCCCAGCCAGCACTGGGCACTGCCAGTGGACACCGTGGTTTTACCTCACATACTCTGTGCCGTTGCTGGATCTGGCACTGTATCTGCGGCTGGGTTGTCATGTCTGCCAAAGAGACTTGGATTTGAGCACGGAGGGCAGGGCTGGGATTGTGTAGGCAGATAATAACCAGTTTATTGTCATCGCATTCCTCTAACGCATGTGCTCACTCAGAGAGGTAGAAAAACAGCTCTTTGTGTTTGCGGCTCCATTGCTTCCAATTGTTTCCCCACAAAAGAAAATGATACCTGTGTGGGACAAGTCACAGCCATTTCTCCGTGGCAGTTACCACTGAGCAACCTTTTCCAGAGGGACACAGCCCCACAAAAGCAGGCTGTCCCACTGTGCACGAATACAACATCTGCAGATCGGACCTGGGATGCTTGAATGATTTTATTTTAAAGAAACAGCTCCAAAATCTCGATGTAAATAATAGCATTTGGCTAACAGCAGTAATCATCAGGAGCCTTAATCAGAGCTGAGATCCCTTATGTGAGATACAGATCAGATCTGTGGCAGAAAAAACAGTTCTGTCTCCAAAGCATTCACAGACCTTGTCTGTCAGAGCTTGCCAGCTGGCTGGAGAGCTGCCGGGTCCAAGAGTGTCCAAAGGTGTCAAAGGAGCATTTCAGGGGAGAAACCACCAAAGGGAACAAAGGGGATGATTTGCATCAGTGTTTATTGTGGAGGAGCTCAGGGAGGTTTCTACAGCAGAGTTGTTTTATACAGGGGCTGAGTCAAACTCTCTTAGATGCAAATTTAGGGGAACTTTTGAAACAACTTAATGCAATGAGCAGTAGCAAATCACCGGGACCAGTCTTTACCCACACCTTAGGAGGAGTGTAAATATGATACTGTTGAACTATGGACTTTAGGATATTACCTGCTGCTTAAGCTGGTCTTGATGTCAGAAGACCTGAGTATGGGAAACATGGCACTATTTTCAAAGCCAGAACTCAGAGTGGTCTGAGATATCACAACCCAGCATTTCTGGTGCCTGTGCTGTTAGATATAAATGGTCCAGGAGGGAGGAACTGCCACGGTTTTCGCAGAGGAAAGCCATACCTCCCCTACTTGCGGGAGCTCAGTTCCACATTTAGACCTAAATAGCACTCTGATTCTACAGTCACAATGATGAGAAAAATGCATGAATACTCTACAATAATTAAACTTCAAAATTCATTGATGACATTCGGATCAGAAATGGTTGTAAAGATACAAGCGCTGTAAGTTGCTGAAAGGGTTACAACATTAAGAGGACTTTTATTCCAGCTAGCATAGCTGCTCTTATGTACAAAACTGGTGTGCATGTGGGATTTCCAGGGGGGAAGAAAGGCAGCAGCAAGACCAGTGTGAATCAATGCTTTTCACAGCTAATTGTCTTCAATTAGCCTTTCACCTTTGATTAAAGACAGGCTGCTACTGCCAAAAAAAAAGCCTCTTGACTATTCATTTAAATTAACTTGCCTTGGCCTGGTTTTGTCTTTGCTGGGGTTTGCTTCCTCTGAACACTGACAGAAGATAGTTACTCTGGTGCGGAGGGCTGTGAAAGGGGCTGTCACAGTCCCATGTCCAACTGTTTGCCAACAAGAACCTTCAGATTTACTCACAGAGTGTTTATGTCAGAAGCACCACACTGGTGCAGTGGGGGCTTTTTGGAACAGGCTCAGAAAGAGAACTTGACTTGCAAGGAGTTGTTAGTGGCCCACAAGGAATTTAAAAAAGAAAGCTGTAAGTATTGTTTGACAACTAAAACCAAGCAAAATGAAAAAATGCATAAAAATAAACAGTCAAGGGAGAAGAGACTAAACAACTCAAGTAAGTTCTCATTCATTACAAATCCTTTGTGCAGTTTTTCCTCACCGGGCTGAACTATGCCTTTGTCGTAATCCATCAAACACTTTGGAAAGCAAGAGGTTGTGTTGTGGCCAAAATGTGGTGTTTCACACTTCTCAAGTTCATGCATCCACTTCATGAATATTGACATGGAGGGAGGTGTCCCTGAGCTGAGACATGCTGATTAACTCAATGGCACTGGAAACCCTGTGCTTTAAATGCTCAGACTTAACATTTTTCCTTCCCTACACCGTTCTGCCTATGGTGTCAGGTTCTGCTCATTCCAAATGGAGTCACTAGGCCTTGTATGCATTTTCTTAAAATGCAAAGCTCAAATAGCCTTGGCAGTGTATAAAGCCAAGGCTAGCTACACTAGCCCCTTCCCGAGCGGTAATAGTTAAAGCTGACTGCCCTATACAACCTCACGTGCAGCATTTAATACTCATCATGACAGCTCCCAAGTAATTGGAAAGCCACATATCTATTCCAGGCACATTCTGTTCCTCCACAAATCGTCCACACATTTCCTTTTCTCCATAAATGCTGTGATAACAGCTGAAAAGTGAGAGAAAAATAAAGCTGTGCGATATATGTGAAATGCAAAATGGTTGCTCTGTTCTGACACCATTTGTGCACTCGTTTTACCCCATCACCCACAAAAAGGGGAGCCATCAATAGAACAAGGCAGGGACTGTAAGGGAGGGCAATTCCTTGTATTAGAAGAACTGGTATGGTTAGTCTGTGGCAGCAGATTCTTTTAGCCATATTTGTATTGAAATCCCAGTCTTGGAAGATACAGCACTGAAATTTAGAGATAACAAAATAAAGGTGTACAGAACTATTGAGCTGCTGGTACAGCCTCCTGCCCAGGAAATAACTCCTCTGTTTCCTGACTGACATGCAGGCAGAAAGCAACATCAGCTCAAGGACAGGCAAGAGGAAAGCTTCCTTCGGAGAGAGTTTGTCATTCAGAGCCTGGTTCTGACAGGAGCAATGCACAGTTAGGGAAAGGCCAGCAGCCCTGTGAGTCATTAAGGGAAAAGAAAATGAACAAGGGGACCCCTGTTACTGATGAGGACCATCACTGTCTTTGGAGGGATCAGGAGTGTGGTCTCTGCTCACAACAGCCATTGAAAAACACCGCTCAAGACAGAAAGGGATATAACTGCTCCACCAAGGTGGAACAGCTCCTGGAGATAAGGGGCAGCTCAAAACCTGCCTTTCCCATCCCAGGAAACCCTGCAAGCCCTCTGCTTTCCCAGTACAGGTGGTCATTCAAGCTGGTGGGAGAGAGTTTCTTTTTTTTTTTGCACATTAGTGCACTTGAGTCAAGTGTGCTGACACCTGGTGCTTTGTAAAGCAGCAGAGGAGCAGTAATTGTCAGCTGATTCATTGGCAGATGAATGCTTCAGTGCTAGAGAAATGAACTGTGAGCACTTGTGTGGCTCTTCATGATTTATCACAGGCCTTTCAAGTTGCTCTTGAAGTACAGGGAGAAGGCACAGTTTAGGCACCAAGGGGCTGATGTGGACAGAACTGAAATTCCTGTATGGCTGTGGGTACACACACGCATGCACATTTATTTTCATCTGAATGCCATTCTATACCATACATTTATGGAAAAGGATAAGGCTGAATCTATATTTAAAACAGCAGCATGGGATTAAGAACTGCAGGCTCACTTTCCTTATCTACCATAGACATATATAAAAGTCTCCTTGTCCTGTTCCCTGTCCGTAGGAGTGGATAATCTTCCTCTATCCCTCTGAATACTTATCTACTTAATTGTAATGGCACCTGTCCCAGGAATGCTCCTATTTTTTTTATGTCAGCAGGGCCAATTCCAAAATCCCTCAGGGATTAAAATTCATTCATACCGGGATAGGAGAGGCATCTGTGCTTTGTGCAAGCAGTTCAGACTAGATAACATCAGATCTGGCTGTCAGATCTCTAACACATGACTGAAAATAATAATAATAACGATAACAATAATGAGAGAGCATATTGCACATTGTCTTCAGTCCAACCAAAATAGTTCCCAGCCTCTTTTGCTATGCTCTGTGGCCTCAGCCAGAACCAAGATGGTTAGATCATGGCAAGGATGATCACGGCCCCTGTGGTGGAGCACGGCAGGGCTGGGCTCATTAACATGCCGAGACAGCCTCCGTCCTAAGATGGAAAGCACCACAGAAGGCTCATTTTGATGCTCTATAGTTGAATAAGACTGCAAACAAAAAATATATCATTATCTGGGCACATCTTGTAATTCTTGTTCAAGCATTTTGCATAATTTGCTGCTACTTTCAACTTGTCTGTTCCCCATGTGGCAATGTTTGACAAAGGGGAAAGAGTAAGCTATCTATTCTTGGAACATTTTCCATTGCTTATTGTCATATGGCTTCAGGCCAGAATCTAATTCAAAGGAGAAAACCAACATACAATCAGGAGTATTAATAGGGCAGTCTAGTGGAAATCAATACATCTTCTAGTAGCAGGTCAGTAAATGGTTCGTTACCTCTCAGACCTAGAGATTTGGGGGTGGGGAAGGGACCTTCCCGTAAAGCAAAAGGGGTCAAAGACCAGTCTTGTTAAATACAGCTTAAGCACACATTCACCACCTACCTCTTAGAAATGATGAAGAGCAAGGAAATGCATGATGGGCTTTTCCTTTACCTGGGTGCTTGTGTGGTAACAGGATTTATCTGATGCAGCAATGTCTGAAAAACGCTGCTTAAGACAACTTGGGACTTATTAGAGGATATAAACCTTTGCTCTGAAATTTCAAAATTTGTTTTTACTACCAAGAGCAGCTCTGCGTTGCCATTAATGGATAAGCTGAGAAAGTAGGGGCCACGGCTTTGCTTGACATCCTGTCTGCTATCCTGCAAAGAGCCGTGGGGCTGAGCCACTCACCCATCAGTCAAATGCAAAGGCTTCTGCATTTTCCAGGGTCAAAGGTGCCCTGTTCCACGGATACAGATGCGAGCAACGTTTGACATACAGAATTTAGCATACATCTTTTAAACGTCAAAGATGTAGGGAGAGGGGATCCATTTTCAGAAGCAATCAGTGATTTTGGTGCTCATCAGAAAAGAGAGAGTGACTTTTTTCTCCCCTCCAAACAAAATCCAACCCAAAGCACTAATATTCATGCTTAAACACTAAGATATTTGCTGCCTACAAGTAAGTAGCTGACTAATTCCACTCATAAACACATTGCAGTAACATTATCCTTTTTTTCTCAGATTAATTCAATTGCATCTTTTGTATGTGTGTAATAAATGTTAATAAAGCCATGCTGAGGGTGGAGAGTTGAGAGTGCCTTACCTCATGTATTGACACTTGCAGAAGATGATAAGACTTTATTGAAGCACTCTACAATTGACACAGGGTAGTGTCAGCCCTACCATGACTTTTAGGCACCCTTTTGCTCCGTGACTCACCTGGCTGCTCTCCACCAGAGGAGCAAGTATGGCTCTGGGGACCTCACCCCAACCTTCTCTCTCTTCATCACAGTGAGTGTTAGTAGTTACTCTGTGCTCTGGTTTCATAGAATGGTTAGAGTTGGAAGGGACGTTAAAGAACGTTCAGTGCCACCCCCTGCCCTGGGCAGGGACACCTCCCACCAGACCAGGTTGCTCAAAGCCCCAGCCAGCCAGGCCTTAAACACCTCCAGGAACGGGGTAGCCACAGCTTCCCTGGGCAACCTGTTTCAGAGTCTCACCACCCTCACAAGAAAGAATTTCTTTCTGATATCTAATCTAAATCTCCCCTCTTTCAGTTTAAAATCATCACCCCTCCATTACCATTATTGCATGTGAGCTCCATCTACACTCAGGTCAGATCACATGGTGCCGGCCAGCTCAGCATGTTGGCAGGGTGCAAATAAATAGTTACAAAAACTGCTAAGATTTTCTAGGAAATTTCTTTGGCTGCAAAAATTGTAATAGCATTGCCAAACTGATTTACAAATGAAGTGCAGAAAGATGGTGCCAATACAATCTTTGAGTTTTGGAGGTTACTATGGACATTGTGGCATATTCATTTCAGAAAGAGGAAGAGGAAGAGGAAGGGAAAAAAGGAAAGGGAAAGGGAAAGGGAAAAGGAGAGGGAGAGGGAGAGAGGAGAGGGAGAGGGGAGAGGGAATGGGAAAGGGAAAGGGAAACGGAAAAAGGGAAATGGAAAGAGAAAGAGAAGAATTGCTCAGGCTACCACTGGATGCGTTTACAGCTGTTATGCCCAACCAGGCCAAGGCAAAATCCCCATGTGGTCCTGCAGATAAAGGATAGATGGATTGTCCTCTCTGGGCAGAGCACCAGGGTATGTCCTGGAGAGCAGCAGGGCACTGTTTTAAATGGTGTAGTAGTAAATAAAAAGTGGATAAACCTACCTGCTGAGTATATATGAGAAGTCCATTAACTCTGTATTCCCTAAATTGGAGGCAGATAATCTCCTTTATCTCTGTTCACCCTCAACGGCACACAGGTTATTGGGAGGGAGACAGCTTTCCCTGCGATGCAGAATGCAATTACAGAGATTGTCCCTGTGCCTCTGGTGGCTCCCAGGCAGTGACTGAGCCACACACACTGCCAGCGCCACTACAGCAAGGAGAGCTGCCTGGAGCCCAGCTGGGCTGAGCTGGACACTCATTCTTCGCATCCCTGACGGGCTGGAGAGAAGGACTACATCATGTCATCCTGCTCCCAGGTAGTCCATGACTGGTAGTAGAGAGCTGCAGAACCCTTCCTCAGCATCGGTTCTTTCTTTTTGTTTTGCTGTCTTCTGGTGGTGTGACTAATCCCCTTCTTCACTGCTGCTGTTGTGAAGTGTTTATAATCTCTCATCAAGTCTCTCTCCTCACCTCGTGCTTTATGACACACAATTCCAGTTTTGCAAGGCTAGCTTCCTCTTCTCATGTCTCTCTTTGTTCCTTGCTGCCTAGGTGTTTTTTATTTTGCCCTTATTAGCATTTCTTATCTAATTTCTTTGCACATTTTTGTGAAGAGAGACAAACAGAAGAGCAGGATCATGGAGCAGCCTTGTCTGCAGCAGTCCCACCCCATTGTTCATTGCCTTCATCCTTGAGCAACTCTGATTCAGTTGCCATACTCCTGTTGTATCATAATGGCACGGACTCTACAGGGTACACAGAGGACCTGCTAGCCTCTGACTAGAACTTCTTCCACAGAACTCAAGAAGAACATCCATTTTCTACTCTTTGCATTGTAGGGCTAAACTAGACAAAGTAAATCGGACAGTTTTTCAGGGACATCTGTGTTAGTTATTTTAGTTGCTTAGCTTTCAAATGTTAGCTACCAGAGGAATTGTGTTAGCTCTGGGTTTCAGTGATTATTTTCTTCTTCTGATTTATTCTGTGGAATACGACAAACACACCAACATTGATCTCAAAGAAGCATTTCAGCTTCCATTATACGTTTCAAGTCTGGCTTAAGACAGATTTTGACAATCATGGAGAAGGACTGAAGGCAGTCAGACTTGACCCCAAACAGAGGTCAATATTATATCAGTAAGCCATGACAGGTGAATAAGTAGTGGAGTAATACAAATAATAATAAAAAAACCCAAGGATAGTAATCATAACTGTCACTGCTGATAGGGGTTTCATACCAGAGCAGTAGTGTTCACAGGAAAGATAGCAACAGCCACAAACTAATAAAAAAACAATATGAAAGGACTGTACACTGAGCCAGGAGAAGTAGCTGATGGACTAAATGTCTGATTAGACACCTCTGCAATTAAGTTCAACAATGTCTCAAGGGCAGCAGTGGTGGACAAGAGGTCCCAATGTGCTCCTTGAAACGGCCTTCGTGAGGTTCAGGCCACAATTCACAAAGTCAATGAAATGATTGACAATATTCAGTTTTTGCTTCCCCTACACCTAGCATGGAATGAGATCTGCTGTCCAGAGGCATCTCTTGACTTACGGACAAGCTGGAGTCTGTTTCAAATGCCTTTTTACCTTTTATCCCGTTCCTCAAGTCAAAGAAAGACAAAATGTTCCTGTATCACAGGGCCATGTTTGATAGTCACTGGGGTTTGAATGTTAGTTACTCATATACAACCCTTTAAATATACTGTTTTCTTGCAGAGTTGACTGGCTTATGCTTTTGACCCATTCAGCTCGGTGGTCCAGTCTATCTCTGATAGCAGACTTTGACTTTAGAAAATTATCACATTTATTGGTGAGATGCCTGAAATAATGCTCCTGAACAAATTACAGCTAGGTGGTAAGGACTGACACCAATGCAAAAAACCTATGCACCTCTAGCTGTGTTCACTCAACAGGGCAAAGGCATGGCAAATATGTTGTATGTAGGTCTACAGAATTAGCACCAATTAACTTGTCCTGATCAGTTGTTTAGATAACAAAATTGTTATTTGGTAGTTCTTGCAATAGTAACAGCTGCCAAGGGAGGTTTTTTCCTGCAAAAATCCAAGGCTGTTAAAAAAACAAAGGAAAAAAAAGTGTCAAGGACCAATACTGCCCAACTGGTAACAACATTCAAAAGTTATGATTGTAATTCTCAGTAGGAAGCCAAGAAAATTCAATTAATTTGCCAATGATGCTCTCCTCACTGTGAACTCCAGACCCCTGGTCTGCCAGTTTCCAGACAGTGGGACTTCCTTCCTGAAGGCATGACTAAAGGGGGTGCTTGATCATTAGCTGGACTGAAGACAAGAATGGGATCTGGCTTCAGTTCTTACTAGGCTATTATCTCCTCTTAATTAAAGTGCCCTATAACATTACTTCTTCTTCAAAAGAGCAAGCCTCTAAAAGTTGTAAAACCCTCAAGGCTAAGTAGGAAAACTTACATCCCAAGTAACTTGAGAAAAGGAAAGGGTGGCATGTCCAAATTAGAGGGGCATATCCAGGAGTCTATTTGCCAGCTGATTCCAGAAAGGAAATCTTTATCCTCGAGATGAAGCCAATTAGCAAGGCTTGTGACTGCATGTTCCACAAAGGGCATTTTGTAGGAGGAAAGAAAAAGGCCAGTGTTAGATTTTGAAAAGGTGACATATTTCTTGTCCTTCTTTCTATATGCTAGAAACAAAGTGCTGCAGGGCAAGGCCTTCTTCTAGTGGTCACACCGGCCCAAGACTTCTGCTCTTTTGACCAACACGCAAGAACCCAGGTCTTCTTTTCTACTAGCCATATCCCCAGCACAAGGCCCACCAAAACTTGCTGATCCCCACAGTCACAATTCTGAGCATACATGCCTTGTTTCCAGTGACTTGAATGCTGGATCTGACTCATATTCCCTATTTTGTTTATATACTCATCATATTTGCTTCCCACTTATGCACCAGTGTAGCTCATGTCACAAAATTAGAAAATGAGACAGACTTGTTCGAGACCAAATATAATCTCTGGTTTGACTCAGCGGTGTTTCTGTTGAGCTACCCAGACACAATGTGGTTCAGCAGGTTTAATGACACCAGAAAGGGTGGGCTATAACAGCTTCCCAGTTTTTGCCTCCCCCAGAGAATAACCCAATCCACTGACATTAATTGGCATCCTCTGACATCTTCATTAATGGCAGAAATAGATACACATGAACATGCCTTTTAGATCTGGGTTCAAAATGTAAAACTCCCTGAAAAGGCTTGCTGTTTTTCTCCCTGCTGTAGGAGTGATGCTCATGACAGGTACTACCTCTCCCTCCACAGATGCTCTTGCTCATTGCTTCATGTATGGCATAAAATCACCCTGATTTCACACTTCAGATGTCTGCAAAAGGCCAAATAATCTTCATCTTTATCTCTGGCTCTGACTCTGGCTGGTTTGTTGTAACCAGGTGTTGATGGATGAAGGGACTGGGAGTGGGGTTTCCCAATGTGTGGTAGGTGTGATGCCTGGGCAGGGGCTAGGTGGCTGCATTCCTTGCCACGTGTATCTCTGTCTCTGGGGATGACAGGTGAATCCGTATGGATCACAGCCACACAGAGCTGTTTCTGAGACCAAAACAGGATCTGGTAGCCAACAGAGTGGATTTGTGTAGTCAACAGAAACAGGCAGTGAATGCAGTGGTTTCAGAGAAACACACACAAATATAAAGGCACAGCAACAACATGATGTTATGGTGAGGAAGGGAGATGAGCTATTGAACAGATCCCAGCAATCCTGTACAATCCAACTACACAGATCCCACATCTAAAGAGAGAAGATGAGCAAAGGACCCCTTTTCTCACCCCCAAAAGCACATCAAGCTGTGACAGAAGCAAACTGCCAGCACAGAAGGAGGTGGTCAGCTCAGGGGATGGTGCTGGTGAGGGCCTTTTGCCAAGATGGGAAACAACAGAGATACTCTCTGAATCTCCAAACCAACCACACAAACGCCAGTCTGTTGCATTGCAAATTTTTGGCCAAGGTGATAAGGGAGCCCAAATCTACTGGGTTTGTGCTCTCTCCCTTATGCAAGTCTCTCAACGTGTTTTCTCTATTCCTTCTCCTAACAGAAGGTCTGGTTTCAGGCTGGTGCTGCCTGGTTAACAAAGCAGTAGCAGTCAGGAGAAGGGTGCCGATGTTCACTCTCTTCGGACATAGCAGGGCTGCATTACCAGGGTTGCAAATTGCAGTAGGGTTTGCAGCAGCAGCATTGGTGCTGGATGGTGCCTGCTTCTCCTGAGATGGTCTCTGCATGTTTCATATCGGGCGTGAAGGAACCACAGTGTGGCTGAGCCAGGCAGCCTGGATCACATCTCCGTGGAAAAATAACACATCTTCCTCCCTCTAAACACTCTCCTCTCTAGCAGCCAAGGCAGAAACTGTGCAGGACAGCCTACTAGCAGTCTTGAGATGGAGCCGAATTCAAGACAAACGTTGAGCTCAGCTTTTGAATCCAGTCAGCCCATGCACTCTTATTTTTCATTTTCCTTCCAACCTGACATTTTCCAGAGGACTGGGAACGAGCCCCTTTCTCATGCGGCATGAGAGCTGAGTGAGGATGTTCTTCTAGAGTCTGAAAAGAGGGGAACTACACATATTAGTGGGATAACTTAGAGTCTTGCCTGACCTTTTATTTTTTTCTCCTTTGGGCCTTTTGGTTTGGTATCTCCACTAGGGTTTCCTGGATGACCCCAAAAGCCTAAGTCAGAGAAGTACAGCAATTTATGGAAAACCTGCCAGCCCAGTACAGCTCACAATGTGATTGGTTTTATGTATGGCAGCATTTAACTCAAAACAGGACCCATGTTTCTACAGCCTTCAGATCCTCTTATCACTGTGATGCTACAAATGTGGGACTGGGACCATGGGTACTATGCCATGTAAATTCTTTTAGTATTAAAAAAGAGCATGTGAATAAGTGAGTTAAAAATGGGAATTAGACTGTTGCTCTAAGAAAACTCCCATATTATTCCTGTCAGATAATTTGTGCTCGAGAACTACTGAGTCCCTCCATGATAATTCTGATGACATGGAACCTAAAAAGGGTCTGACCTTCCCAAGTGCTCCTCCAAGACTGTCCTGTCATGACCAAAAATAATCTAGAGCTATTAAAAGAAAATGTGCCCCACTTCACTGTAGGAAGATGGGGGAAACTAACAGGAGCCTCGCCTGAACAACTAATTCCCCTCACTCTGATTTTGTGGGGAAAACATTGGTATGTTGGTTGGATTAATAGAAACAAGAGGCATTGGTGCTTTAGATGTACTTCTTGTGGTGTTCCTAGAGCATGCAATGCAACTGCTTGTGATGTTTATTTTGTGGGCATGGGCCAGGATATAGAATCATAGCAGCATAGAATGGTGAGAGTTGGAAGGGACCTTAAAGAACATCCAGTTCTGAGCCCCCTGCCATGGGCAGGGATACCTCCCACTAGACCAGGTTGCTCAAAGCCCCATGCAGCCTGGCCTTGAACACCTCCACAGATGGGCCAGCCACAACTTCCCTGGGCGACCTGCTCCAGTGCCTCACCACCCTCAGAGTAAAGAACTTCCAAGTATCTAATCTAAATCTCCCTTCTTTCAGTTTAAAACTGTTTGCCCTCATCCTATCAGTCAGGCAGAATGCTGAGGAATTGCTGTAAGGTGCTGAGTACTGTGGACTTGTAGGCGAGCCAGTGCAGCTGTAACCCTTCAATCCTTGCCAGGCTGTTGGATCCCTAACCATAAGACCCAGGACCAAACTCTGGTTTTCATCTGAGTAATTGCTTCCATGTCCTTAGAAATTTTAGGCCTCAGACAGGCATTAAGTTTTTCTTTAATTCACTATTTAACACACTGTTCAAACTGGTGGTAATAAGAAGGAGCAACCAATCTCCTCCAGAGTGTTATATTGGCCTACTGGTGACAGGGAACTCCTTTTTGGGAGTAGTCTATTGGTTTCCTATCGACAAATTATTCTGTTCTGTCACAAACAAACCAAGGAGGCTTGTCCTGTACAATGAAGGTCATATTTTGTCACAGGGTGGATTTGGTCTTTTGATGTCCTGAGAGGTTTCCTCTAGGCCCAGCTGGATGAGTGGCCTGGAGTGTCCATGGAGGCCCCTCCTTGGGGGATCATGTCCCCTGCCTTGCATTGTCCCTGCCCTGCCTGCAGTCCCTGAGCCACAGGCTACGAAGTTAAAGAGGCTAATGACAAAACCTGTCTGCTGATGGGATCAGTAACGAGGAATGATGCAGACATGCTACACTTGGCAAGTACTCCCCCCTGATGTAGGATTGGTGCACATAAATCACAGCAGAGACAACATGTCCCACTCAATTCCTGTAAAACAAGGTGCAGTTGGATTTTATTTCTTTTTCAAATCTATTTATAGAAGGAGAATAATCTTCAATATAGTGGAAAAGCTCTTTAATCCCTCATACATGGTACAGAATACTGTAGAAGGCTCAGGATCCCTAAGGTGAGCAACAGATAAAGAACACTGTTGTCGCTTTCATAAATCAAATATCAGACCAATTTTCTTGAATTCAGCCCTGTTATTGTGGTTTTCCCAATTTCCAATATGAGCATCAACCTACCTCATTGTGCACAGCTATGTAATTGCATTCCCTGGATCCAAGTGGACACTTTAACTTTCACAGAGGAGAAGTTTGTTGTCTCAAACCAGTAATTCTTATGATTTGCTGTTCCAGTTGCAGCTCAGAGTCTGCACAGTCAAATAGGAAGAGCTCTGAACAGCTCTCAGTCCAGAAGAGCCTCTTAGGCAACAACCAGACAGACGCAGGCTGTGGGGAGGTAGGAGGGACAGGACACTTCTCAGACGCTGGGGGACCGCGAGTGCCTACTTCAGACTTTGCAAGCCATTCCCCTTACACTGACTTGCGTAACTACTCTCCAAGGAGAATAAAGTAGAAAACAAAAGCATAGGGAGCTGACCTAAAATTTCAATGTATCTTACTAATTCAAGTAACAATTAAGTCTGACTCCAAATATGTCTGATCTTTCATCTCATTTGGTAACTTCACTTTCCTTGTCCTTGCGTGTTTTCCAGTCATTGACTGTCTCTTTCTGGAGCTAAAGCTGCTTAATTGCAGGGGGAGGAAGGATTGCTCTTTCCGAAAATGCTGGGTTTTGTTTCATTGTGGCTTGGGTCTGAATCCCTTCCTGCTCTTATAATTAGTAAATGTTAAACATTGCATGCTCTCAATATTTACCTGTTTTTAACCCTGACTCATTCTGTTCATTTCTATACTGCATGCCTCTCTACATTTTACTTCTCAATATCCACATTAATTTTTTTAAACTACAGAACATCCTCATTTATTTTCATTTGTAAGCATTTATGTTGTTTCTATTTTTAGTGCAGTTTTTAACTCTTTTTCTTTTCTTCTTGCCCAGTTCTTGTTTTTTATCTGGGATGTAGGAGATTGGGAGGTTCTTCTCCAGCCCAGGATCTCACACCTCTATATCCTCAGCTTGGAGCTGCTACCCACCCATCAGCAACATTCACCTCACTTACACTTTCCCTGCAGAAACTCTAGCGTCCACTGAATCATCCAACAAATCCTTAAGCATCACATCTCATGCTCCATCATAGGGCAAAGAAAGAGCTGAAAGTCTCAGGAAATAAATAATCTCCATAGCTCATCTTACCTCTTAGAAAACTAAAAATCAAAAGAAAGACCCTATGGGAAGCCAGCATGGTTAGCAATGGAAAGAAATCTCTTCCCCCCTGCTGCTGGTAATGAATCTACCTTTGCTTTTAGCTGGTCCCAGTTCTCTTTGGGAAACTAATTACCAATGTAGGGCACGCTGGAGCCAGCCCTACAGTGTTAAGGCTCAATCCCCCAGTGAGGCAGTGCAGCAGATGCTGGGGTTATTGGGGGACTATGGGTGCCCCTCCGACCCACACGGGGAAGCTGGGCGAGGGAGAGGTCATGGCGAGCCCGTCCAGGGAGCCCCTCTGGAGCTGTCTTTAAGCCAGCAAACAAAGCAGCAGGCAGAAGGGTTAATACTGCTCAATAAATGAACCAGCATCCAACAAGAGAGGCTCAAATCTCTTTTCCCCTGTAATATAATTTGCTGGTTGCTGGGAGCCTCCCCTCATTTAACTGGGGCCTTTCTCTCAGACAAATCAGGGCGGCTGTTGCTTGCACAGCTGCGGCATTCATTTCCAGTTTGGGGGTAGAAAAGGAGTTATTTTCTCCTCCTTTGTGTCATCCCAGAATGAAAAAGGAGAAAAATAAATAAAAATCCCATCTTTGCAGAATATGACACTGAGAGACCGTTGTGCATGGCACAGCCTTCTCCTCCACCCACCCATCACCCTCTGGATACAACACTCTCTCATTAACTGGACTTTTCAAACAGAGGCTGTTGCCCAAACTAATTTGGAATCATTTATCAGATCTGATTCATATCAACTAAATAGGGCCTTCATTAAGTGCAGAAAATTCACTTCTCACCAGCAGCAATTGCAAGTGTGGTTAGAGGGTGACCCTTTCCAGCACACACACCGATGGGACTCAGCAATGCTGGCCCCAGAAGGTGAGGTTTTTATGGGCATTACTGGAATCCGGATGGGTAAACTCAAAGGTATCCCAAAGGTTTAATTCCAAACTGCATGATGCCAGTGTTCCCCACCCTTCTCTGCCTCTGCAGGCTTTTCCTCCAGCTGCTCTTTTTCAGCACTGGATTGACGCCCTGCTTTGCCCAGTCTTGAACTTTGAAAGACCTTTTTCTTCCATCCATCCTGCCTCTCCAAAACCAATCTTCCTTTTCAGCCTCACCACTTGCCCAGCCCGTTCTCATCCTGCATCCAGCCCTCCCAAACAGGACCAGTTTCATGCATCCCAGAGGTAATGGGAAGGTACCCTTGCCACCTGGTGAAGAGCAGGTACCTGTAAAGCCAAGCAGATGGCCCCCATGCACTACACCCCCCTGCCTGTTACTGTCCTTGCTGCCTCCCAGGATGGTGGAGGAAACTGGGAGAACTGTGCTACAAATTGCTTTTGAACAAGAATGATTCCCTCTTTCATTGACTTAAAAAACATTTATGCCCAGCCAAAGAGGCCCACCCATAGAAGAGGTGGAGATGTGCCCGAGATATTTTCAGTTACCTGGTCCCACCTGCCTGCTCTATGGCTTTGACAACTTCATTTTCCATGGCTGTTGGATAGGAAAGCCCTGAGCTGAGCTCCCCAGGCTGCAG
Source organism: Jacana jacana (assembly GCA_013400555.1). Lineage (NCBI taxonomy): Eukaryota > Metazoa > Chordata > Aves > Charadriiformes > Jacanidae > Jacana > Jacana jacana. The sequence goes on from VZTM01002049.1 coordinate 26,722, forward strand.
CATTATATTGCAAGTGGGCAGAGCAGCAGGGATGATCAGCAGTAAGCCCACACTGGAACCTTCATCCCATTGTACTGCCTGCTGTGCCACCCATGCTGGGGAACAGGGAGAGGGAGACTTTGCTCCATGCAGTTCCTGAGTGATTATTTCTCCCTACAGTTGCCCACAGTTGCCACCTGCCCTGGCAATTCAGCAGCGACTCCCTTTCATGCCCCAATCTTTTAGGCTGGGGAGGGGTTAAAAAAGAAGAGACTAGCTTCCCCATATGCTAGGGGTTCTCAGTGTCTAACCCCCAAGCTGCTCAGCTGCCTGTGTCTCAAGGGTGCTGACCGATAAAGGCTTTCATTTCAGTGACTGAGCATCTGGACTATTGTTCACATAAGCCATTGACTGTGCCTGACGCTCCTCATGTAAACTGATTTTCCTCAAGGCACATCCAGTATGAAAAGGGTTCAGATGGACCTCTCTGCTTTGCACAGTCTGTCTTCCTTCCCTGCCGCTCCTCTCTTCCCATAATACATTTATTTTAGAGGCCCAATATATGTTATGCCCCATGGGTAAATTTCCTATGATATGGTTACTCTCTGCCTCACTGCCGTGCCAGTTTGCTCATCTCAGGCTATGTTTGAAGGCTATCTTTTATCAGTGCCACCACTGAAGGTTAAACCTTTAGTGTAGAGTTTGCTCCAGAAGGTCATGGTCACTGTGGGCAGCTGTCCCAAGAAGGAGCAGGGCCAGTGCTCTGCTCTTCCCAGGCTGATTCTGGGCACCCAGACTGTTCATGGGCATGATACAATGATACAGTGGCTCTAGCCATATCTGGCTCCACCAAAATAAATAGATGTGAGTATGGTTTGGCAGCCACATTGTAAATCTTGTGCCGAGAGGAGGCAGGGAAGGCACAGAGAGTCTGTGAAGGGACTGTGGCTTTACGGTCCTCCCAGCACTGACATGTACTCTGCTTCCTCCACTGCCAATTAAAATGTGGTGGGGAATGGGAGGGTGAGGGAGAACAGAAAGACTCCCTTTCACAATGCCTGAAGCCCTCTGACCCTTTAGATGAAAAATTAGCATCACAATACGTGGCGGTATCCCAGTGCTGTTAATTCCTCTCTCATTCTCCTCCTGAAAGATACAAATGGCATCACCCATTACTAATTCCCAGTGTTGGAGTTCTCTTTAGGAGCAGCTAACTGATAAGCAAGTTATTCTAAAATCAGCCTAATGGGCTTCTGGCGAGCCTGCCGAAGTGCAGCTCACATTCGTAACCCAGCAGTGGGTGAGTGAGTGGGCTCAGTATGTTTGCTGCAGAGTATCTCTGTTCCTGTTAATGCAGTAGGCATTACCTGGTGCTCAGAGAGGATGGGAAAAGTCCTCCTGGTTTGCCAACCACAGAAATGCGTAGCATTGAAGAAAGACAGCACAGGAACAGCATCTTCCTTGGTTTTCATAGTCTTTTGTGCAGATGGAGAAGGGATTTTTCAAAAGCCCAAAGGAAACAGACCTAAGGCTGCTCTGTGAAGATAATGGCCACCATGGAAAGCTTTTGAAAATCCTGTCCCCAGGCAGAGAAAAAGCCTTTCATTTGAATAAAGGGAGGGAATGGTGGGAAGCTGAATATTATGGAGCCATGGGCTGAACTTCTGAAAAAAATCCTGAAACAAATAATCGATCATAATTTTTGCAAGCTCCTAGATGATAAGATTGAGAAAAGTTGAAGTTCATAGGAATATGTCAAGAATAAATCATGTCAACACAATCCAATTTCCTTCTTGACAGGGTAGTAGGGCTTGTGGACACAGCAGGAGCAGTCAATGTCATGTGTCCTTCAGTAAGGTTTATGACACCGGTTTTATATGACTTACTCATAAACAAGTTAGAGAAGTATGGCCCAAAGGCAGCTTCTACAGACTGAGTATAAGGGTAGCTTAAAACTGTTCACGTTTAATTGGCAAGTTGAAATGATTCATCAGCTGAGATTTTGCAGTGATCATTCCTGTAGCAGCCGTTATTGAACGTTTTCATTAATGGCTTAGATGATGGAATGAGAACACACTTATTAAATTTGCAGGTGTTATTAATCTGGGAGGGACTGCAGGCATATTTGATAAGATTAGAATTCAAAATGGTCTTGATAAGTTAAAGAAAGTCTGAATATAATAGGAGGCACTTCAATAAAGACAAGTACAAAGTAGTGTACTTAGGAAGGAATAATCAAGCTCTTAAATAGAAGATAGAGATGGTAGGATGGGTAGTGGTTCTGCTGGAAAAAAAAGGAAAAAATAAAGCATCTCATATACAGATTTTAGACCATAGTTACATTTGCATGGAAAAATTCAAAATCATATTGGGATGTATTAATACAATTTGTAAGACAAATGAAGACAAATGAAGTGAATCTACTTCACTGGAGCAAGGCACTGCTGCTCAGAGGTGGCTCATGAGCCACATGGGTATCTCTGTCTGCAGAAGAGCAGGGGGAGATGACTGGGAGACAGTAATTCTCCCAATTAGAGCACTTTAACCTACTACTGAAGGCCTGAAAACAACCCAAGGGTAAACTTTCCCAGTGGCCTAAACTGAGCAAAATCAGGGCTGCCTTCCTCCATCCCTCACACATCCACCCAGCCCCTTGTGCCACACACTCAGGAGATGCTGCAGCCTGAGTCAGGCAAAAATAAGTGTTTCCTTGGCAGTCTCTTGTCTTGCCAGCAGCTGAAGTGGCTAAAAATGAACCCAGATAGTTGTTTGGTTGTTTTTTTTTTTTTACTTTACAGGGTGGTACTTTGATCAGCTCAGCTCTCCCAACCCTCCCTACCCAGCCACCCACCCAGCTGTGCTGGCAGTCCCACTGACCATGGTGTAACCAATACTCAAAACGACTGATGCTTGCAAATGGCCTAGATGTTGCAATCACTGGGCAAAATGGCACATTTTTTCAATGAAGATGAATTTCACAATACTCCTACTCTCAAGCAGGGATCTTCACCAGCTGTTCGTTGCTGCGTATGTCCAATTAGAAGTTTGCCTGCTTTCCCCTGAGGAGCCTGTGACCAGTGATACAGTGACAAACTCTCTTTAAAACAAGCTTGTTTGTTTTCCTTCATTGCTTGCTTCCATTTGCTAATAAACGTCCTACACACATATTTGGTCCCATCTAATCTTATGCTTCACTACATTAAATTGGTTTCTCTCTTGTATTATGGGGGAAAAAAAACAGATGCAACCTACATTATTTCTAAAACTCAAGGATCCATTGGAATTCAAGCTGGTTTTCATTGCTCTTCCTGTCTCCCACTCTGTTTTTTTGGGGGGAAAACCAGTTGTCTTCTTTCCCCCCTGGATCAAACATCCTGGAGTGTACAGGATGCCTAGCTGCACCACTATTTGCTGGGTTTTGCCACAAGCACTGCTTTCTTCAGGAAACAGTTTCAGGTGCAGCAGAGCAAACCTAGCTGTCAGCCACCATGGGAAGAAAGTCCTTGTGCACTCCCCTGCCATGGCCTTTTTCTTCTCCTTTCTGCCCCAGTCCCAGAGACGTGGCCCTGCAGCCTCCTTGCTTGGCTCGCCCCAAGCGGAGAGCCCAGCTGCTGGGGTGCTGGAGCCATCCAGTCCTTCTGATGGGTTAGTTGGAGGAAAAGGCTTTTTTTGGTAGTCTTGTTCTAGGGGACAACTCCACAGCTTGTCCTACCAAGTGGCAGCAATGGGGGCCTGTCATGCTGGATTGAGAAAGCCTGGAATGGTGCTCTGACCAAAGCAACACACAGTTGAAAAGCAGTAAGTGTATTAGATCTCAGTAAATTCCCCCTTAAAACTCCTTTTAACAGGATTAGAGCAGATAGGCTTTAATTAATTAATTGTCATTCTGCTGGCTATCCCTTGGGGAACCTGGCAGCTACTTGCACCAGGAGGTTTAGGTCAGCCCTGATGAACTCACATGTCTGTAAAATATGAATCCAGTGTTTATGCTGGGCATACTGGGTACAAGTATGTGAGAATTAATAAATGCTCACAAAGCCAGTTTAAAAAACTAATCTTTCACCTTGAGTTACACACTGCCTTAGACAACTTAAAATACCATGGTGACTGCTGTTTGTTTTAACCCAGACAAAGGCTCTCTTGAGTGCCTAGAGGCTTTTTTGGCCAATTAAATGAAGACGTTTTACAACCAGAGGGGTCATTTTGCTGGTATAAATCTACCTAACAGCACATTTGCAGGTAACATTAAAGCCCATTAAAAGAGGATGGGGAAAAAAATTGCAGAATTGAATGTTGAGTCCCGGGAGCAGCACATGTCCTTCCATACCCTTTGTGTGCACTTGGGCTCTCCTCAAATCTTCCTCCAAGGAGAGCAGGAATATCTCTCAGGGGTAGCCCTGAACTGCAGCCTCAATGTTAGTGCTGTTCTTGGGCTCCTGCCTCTGAATCTCTACTCTCTCATGTTAATTCATCAAGTGGATGAACAGGTTGTATAATTAGCCCTAGCCCTGTCCTGCTCAGGATTGGCTGGAAATGACCGAGACCTCCAGACAAGTGCTTTTATTGGTTTGTTTTGGTTTTTTTTTAAAGATGCCTTGTTGGCACTGAGTACACCTGTGAGGGTTCTGCAGTCCTCACCCCTACACATGGTTATGGGTCTGACCATACAGCATCAGTCATGCTGGAAGAGGGCATTTAATTAATGGATTAGATGATGGACACAGCCTTGTGCAGAATCGGTGCCACCACAGTGCAGGCTAGGTTGGATGTATGTTGACGTACTGTTACCCAAAAAAGGACAACAGAAATTACTGTTGATTAGTAAGAATGACACAGATGTGGTATTCTGCTAGAGTGAAGATGTTTGGGTTGTTTGCTAGAGCTGTTTCTGCTGAATAAGGAAATACAAGTCCAAACTGCGATAACAGCTTCACCATAATAAAGCACATTTGAGGAAATGGATTTGTATAATGAAAAAGAGCTCTGCATTAATGCACAAATCAAAGTGGATAAAGGAACTCTCAGATAGTCACCTTGGACAATATAAGGGCTAAAAAGATATGGGTGAACCTCTCAAGGAGCTCAGGTCCCTGGACAACAAGTTAACATGCATCCAATAGCCTGTGCTGAAGTTACAGGGGCAAATAACTTTGGGCTTTAGGAACAAAGACCGTGAACATTGTGGGGGCTTTTATTTACCCATAAGGATTTTTCTTAATAAAATGAGTGAGATTTGTCAGATATGACCCTAGGAAAGCTGCTAAGTGTTAATCGGCTTCTATTTACTTTCAGTGCAATTTGGGAGTGCGTAGCCTTTGTAGATCCACTCCCGAACACAAGCTGCAACTTGCCCTTGTGACAAGCAACTTCGGGTTGAAATGATGAACGTCTCATTTTTTCCCCATATGTCCTTCTCACAAAGGCAGAGCTCTAGACTGCTAATTGCTCTTCCTCTAAATAGTTCCCAGTACTTCCCATAAAGCAGGCTCTTATCTCCCCAGTAGTGGTTTTTAAAATTTTATGCCATTTGTCTCCTTGGCTACCTCACCCTACTCACCTCTCAGTGCCCCAGAGAAATTATATTTGAACCTTCTTTGGAAAAATATCATTGTAATTTTACTAGATACAGATAAGCAGAGATCAGTTTACCTCTCAGTGGTGAGGGTATTGGAAAAGAAGAGTTGAAGGCATCTCTGACCACAAAGATACACTGGAGAAGTGTGCCACCACAGGGTTTCCTTCTGCTCAGACTCCTGTAGATCTGACTACACCATGGCTTTGTACAAGATCTGGAAAGAAAACACACTTTCTGCAGTCCTGCTGCCTGCTGATATGGGATTTAACTTCTGCCTCTTTATGTGGGGAATACAGGTTCAGTGTTTAAAATAGGCTAGGTCTGCACTAGGTCAAGGCTAGGAGTGAGGACTAGGGCTCATCCTGAACCACAGACGTTTCAGAGACTTGGCCTCTTGTGGTGAGGTTCTTCCAGTGGTAAAGTGGGCCCTTTCTGTCTACAGACAGAAATTCCAGGAAGAGGGTGATGGGAAACACGTCCAGGTCTAAAGCCTTACTTCAAGCCTGCCTTTGTTTGCTATTGTACTTAAAGCTTAATTTTGATGATTAGAAAGGAAGGCAACTTGTCACTGTTTGTGCTGCTTATTCATTTGTATCACTTCAGCTTAAAATATACTTGAGGCACAGGGTGCGAGCAAGTGCTTCCACACAGCAGCCTGCTGCAGCCCTAGTTAAAATGGAGGTGGTGTGTGGGCGTTGAATTGGTTCTTGCTGCAGAGGGGAACTGCAGTTTTGGGCCAGAGCTAAAACGGATGGTTTCACTTACTGTTGACACTTGCTGCTTCAGAAGTGTCTGCACATCCTTGCAGCTGGGGATGGAGGGATGGGCAAGGATAAGACAAAGTCTGCGTCACTTAAAAATTAAGAACCTGCCAGGTGCTTCCTGTCAGCATTAACTCTTGCTTCTTCCTCTCAAGCTTTTTCTCCCAAACCTAGCCCTGACTTTCAATCTTGCTTTTAAGGGTCCGTTTATCTTCTGCCACGCTGCTGAGGACTGCTTCTGTTTCTCCTCGCTCTTTGAGGAGAGGGAATGGCCACTCCAGGAACCGACCTTGCTCTCTGTAGGAGGACAGCTGTCTGAGTGCCCAGAGATGAGAAAAGGACAGATGCAGGAAGCTTTCTATTTACTCAAATGGGACTGAAAACATGTTTAGTAGATTGGCAAAATATACCAGGAACAGAACTCAACATGCTGGAAAATATGGGAGTTGGCAAAGACATTCATGGCATTGAAAGTATACATGTACAGCTGCCAAGCATTATATTTATATATCTAGCAGGCAGAGGGACTTTTCCAGTCCACTAGATTGTCACCAAGGCCCTGCTCTCCAAGGGAAAGGTGTCCTCAGGATCTGGTCATCAGTTGCCAACTGTTCTTGGCTAAATGCATCAAAATCCAACAGGTCAGGCAGGATGCCCCATGGCCAAGGCAAGCGACAGGCCATCAGGAACTAGGCCAGGAACAGAAGAAACAAGCTACCCTCCAGGCTGGTGGTGGAAGAGACAGAAGTGACTGAAGAAGAAGCAAGTCACTGAGCACCACTTTGGCATGAAGAACGGGTCCGACCTCCCATCCAGTGCCAACCCCATCAACCAAGGATTGAGGAAATATGCTTTGTCACCAGAGCAAACCTGCATAAACATTTTGTCTCTCTTTTCCCCTTTCCCTTGTCTGCACTGACTGAGATCATACTATTTACCCAACCTTATTTTGGTGAACACTACATGCTAAAAAAATGCTGCAGCTACAGTATGAGTTGTTGTAGTTTTGGATACTCCCAGTCAGCAGGGAAAGAGGGAGCTGACAAACCTTGGCCAGCACTGCCTGACTTCAGCCTGATGTGCTGCAGAGGGGCAGGACCCTGCAAATTCCCACATCTAGTTTCCTTATAAAGTGCTTTTCCCCTCTTCTGGTTTCTGTGTTCCTGTCCAGTCTGCTCTGGGAGACTGTCCTTTGGCAGGGGGTTGGACTACATGATCTCCAAAGGTCCCTTCCAACCCCTACAATTCTGTTATTCTGTGATATTTCCCCTGAAAGCATCTTTCCTGCTGATTCCCCAGGCAGCTGCAGGTCAGCCTGCTGCAGCCTGTTCCTCATGAACACTGTTTTGCTCGCAGGAAGGTGTTCCAGCACCCCTCAGCCACCATTGGACACTGAACAGTAACTTATTTTTTCATGTAAANGAACCAGGCAGCCTGGAGAGAACAGCTGTGGGCCAAGAGGGACTTCACTGGTGGGCTCCATTTCTCCTGGGGGACAACACCAGCAGTGTTGGCTGGGGAGGGTACCCCCACATCTGTCAGGGGATGCTCCTCTGAGATGCTGCTGGGGTTGTGACCACACCAGAGTCTGCAGGGAGTACTGGAAGGGGACACAACCCAAAGATTCAAGTGTCACCAGCAGAATGCCCTGAATTTGAACTTTCAAGGCAAGGAGACAAAGGTGGCACACTCTGGGTGAGGGTGTGCAAGCCCCTCTTTGGCTGCCCTGACATGCAGGCTGGGAGCAATGGAAGACAGCGATGCTCCACTTCATGTGGCCAACCGAAAACTTGCTGAAGTGCAGGAACCCCTTTGCTTGGCAGCAGCCCCACAGTGCCAGAGACCATGGCTGGTGAAATGAGCACCTCTGAGAAGGGCCCAGCTATTGATTGAGGAAGTTACACCTGCAGCAAACCACAAGTCCCAGCTTCAGTGGGTTCACACTTTGAATATTCAACTTCACAGTCATGCTTTGATTATTGCCAGGAGTTGGTCTGCGTGGCCATGGCTCTGAAAGCACCACACAGGCAAAGAGGTCTGTGGTGAATGCTCTTCCCAGCATGCTGGAGCCTTCCAGCTGTTGGCAGCTGCCCAGATTAGTCCAGGGGCCGAAGCAGTTAACTACAGACACAGCTAAACTAGAGATGTTAAACTAGGTGGCCTATATATGCCAAGAAACATTCACAATTACTCTTTGATGTTAAATTTAATCTGTAGTACGCTGTGTAAGTACGGTTGGCTGTGCATCTCGTATAAATTAATTACAAAGACCTTGTCATGCATGCAGAGAACAGCGGGCAGCACTATAAATGCTGCACACAGCCATTTAGGGTCGCTGGGGGAAATCCTGCTGTGAGGCTCCCCTGAGGCGGCTTTGCTTCCCTCCTCTTTGGGAAGCCACCCCTGGGAACGACAGCTTCTCTGAACAGTGAGGCATAGTTGGAGCAGGTCCCCCTCCTGCACACACAGGTTTCTCCCTCCATCCTTGTCAGACCCACACACAGAGCCCCTTCCTCAGTTGCCAGCACCCCATGGCAATTCAGATGTGCATCTGGATGCTGGGGATGTGTTTACTTTTTAACAAAAGGATGAAAAGAAAGCTATCAGTCCTAGGAGCTGCACCAGAAAAGGGCCCATCCAGAATTACAGGGAGGCTATGGAGACTATTACAGGTTACCCAATGCAAAGCCGGTCATCAGGACTGGGGCTGGCATACTCTTCCTGTGTTTTAGGCAAAGTACCCTGGGAAAATGAGTGACACCTTGTTAGGACGCCCATGGTCAGCAGCAGCACTTGGTTTGGACCAGTAATTCTCAGCTTTGTAACAAAAAGATCTGAAGTCTTTATCTTTCAGCTGAAAAAGTAAATTCCTGCTTAACATTTGTTCCAGCTGTGCCATACATATGCAACAAGTACACACTAGCCCCCAAACCTGGCCCTGACAGCAGTTCACTTCCCTGCTTTGCAGAGACAACCAGCATCCTTTTCAGAAGGGAGAAGTCATGTCTTTTCTTTCTTCCCTTTCCTCCAATTCTTTTGAACTGAAACAGGTCAGCAGAGGAAATCAATTAACATAGGAGAAGCATCCCACTGTCCATCAGAGATTAAGCCAAGGAGGTCCCAGTCATGAGATGAGAAAAGAAGAGCAATGAAAAACCAGAAGCAGGGAGTTAAAAAAGAAAACCTCACACAGTCTCATATTTGTTAATGTAAAACTGCTGTGGTGCCTACCCCAATGTCTGGTGGAGCCTACCTACCCACCTTTCCCAAAGCACTTTGTAATCATTAGTTAAGTTGGCTTATTTTAACAAAGAAGAGGGAGGGAGAATATCTGAGGATCAAGGGCACAGGTGTGGGGAGATGTATTAGAGATGGCGTGGGGGGCAGCTCAGGCCCATGTCTGCTGGCAGCCCAGCAGCACTGTCCTACCTACATGGTTTGAAAACATCTCTACTGAGCTGGCACCCGAGCTTTCCTCCCTTCCAGAAACCCCCAGCAGCAAAATCCTGTGAGGCAGCTGGGGGGCTTGGGATAGGGACGGCAGCCCCTCGCTCCTGGTTTCACTGGGGCAGCAGCACGGCTGCTCTGCCGTTGGTGGATCTGGCAGCAGTGACTGGAGAGCCCAGCACAGCTGCCCTTGGAAGCAAGGGCTCCCAGCAAGGCTTATTCATTAATTTTCCAGCTCAAATAAAAGAGGACAGGGCTGGGAGGGAGCTCTGTCCCTGTTTCTCTATGTTATTCATTTGCTTCTATAGCTTCTATTGTTGCAGCCCCTCAGCCTCATTTACAGAATCACAGATGGGCAAGAGCATCACCAACCCCAGCCTGGTGCCTGGGGCTTAGGGGAAATCCTACCTCATCCTGTTAGCTCTGACATCTCTCCAACACCACCCTCCACAAACCTTTTCCCCTGTGTCCATCCCCCCTCTTTTTGGCTGGGAGAACCCCTCCCTAGGGCATGAGATGTGCTCCTCTTGGGTATCAGAGGATGGGCAGCCTGCCCATGTCCTCTGCCTCTGCCTGTGCATGCAAATCAAAGCAAAGAGGCAGCTCTTTTCCTGTGGGCAGCTTCACCAGCAGTGTTGCTTTCCCAGAGGAAATGCCACAGCAGGTGGCAAAGCTGTTAGAGGGGTTGCAGTAGCCTCCCCCAGGCACCGCTCCCCTCCCTCTCAGATGTCTTTTTCAAACAGAAATGCAGCACGAGTTATAATAATGGACCATTTATAAGCAACAGTCATGTCGAAATCTAATGCCAGGTATAAGCACCCCATTGTTGTCACCAGCATAGCACCTGGAAACTCCAGCAGACAATAGACCCCACTGTGATAATATCCGCGACCTCTTAACATTGCCACACTTTGCCAGCTGGACCTTTTCCTTTCAGATTTATGCTTCCCCGGTGTCCTGTACATGGCTCATGGGTTTTCCTTGCAGGGAATCAGGTTGCTCAGTGTTTGCTAAGCACTAAGGAGGGCTTGGGAGATAACTCATCCTAGGTGGGAGGCTCGAGAGAAAGGCAAAGGGTTGATCCAGAAGGTGGCCCTGTGTCTCATTTATTAGTGGGAGATGTAAAGTTATTATACATATGCTGCCAGAGCAGCCCCTTGTGAAGACTGGGGTTCTTGTAGGACCCTCAGACAGAGAAGCCACGAAGTTGCTATTCCTGAAAATAAGGAGGAGACTTGCCTGGTGCTGCCAAAAACAGATGTCCAGAAGCAAGAAAACACATGTGGAGAAACTCTGAGGTGCCACAGCTTCAAATTATACCTCATACAACACAACTGCTCCATCACTGCAAGCCTTTGAGAAGAGCACGTCACCTCTTTCTTCCAGACGCACCATGTCCTTTACGCCAATAGAACGGGGCACTGCAACCCTGTGGACAGAGTTGGATGCCAAGCACACTCCAATGAGAAATTAGACATGTTTTTTCCATGAAGCTGATTAAACATCATAACATATTTCTGTAGTGGGAGAACCACTTGAATGACCATCTCACCACATTTTCATATCCAAAGGGAAGCTGTGCCCACCTTGCAGGCTCTCTGCCAGTTTCAATATGCTGCTAGGACACAGGCTGTTGCCACCCACCTGCCTTGGGAAGGCAGTTGGGAAGGTGAGGTGATCTGTGGGTTGAAACACAGGGCCAAACCATTTTGGTTTCTCTGTGTGTTGACTGGAGGCCTTCACCATTCAGAAAGGTAACTTCTACAAAGCAGCTTTATGGTATAAACTAGTCCTTTCCAGAAAGTATGCAGCAGCCAAGGAGAAGCACAGGTTGTCACACCTGAAACAGCTCTAACTAGATGGAATCCAAAGAGCTGTGATGGATAGAGATGTTTGGGCTAAGTAGTCTAATCACCTCCTCTGATCTTACGGATGTATCTCTCGGCATATTTTCTGTAGTATCTTTCAAAGGAAACACTGGGAAACATTTCATAGCATGAGAAAATGACAATATAAAGGGTGAAAATTGAAGTCAGCAAGTATCTCAACATGCTACAGGGGCGATGAGACAATCTCAGACACAGAGTATAAAAGGACTGAAAGGTGGATGCTCAGAGCTGATGAGGTGAGTAGGCAGAAGGAAAAGCAGCTAGCAGTGAAAAAGCATTGCAGAATTTTGAAAACAAGGGTGGCAATCCAGAAGGGTGTGGGAGGTTGCTGAGGGGCAAGAAAAAGAGGGAAAAAAGTATTTTTTTGCCTTGATGTGACCTTCTTTTACAGTGAATAGAGTTTGTGCCCATCCTGCTGAGACAACAAAGCTCTTGCAGGAACCTTGTGCAGGCGCTGGAGCCCCTTTTGGTGATCCCTGGGTGCACACAGTCGCCTTCCAGCTCCTTCAGATGACACTCAGGAATACCTGGTTGACTTTTGTCTTTAGTGGTTTAGGTTGCTTTTTCTCCTAAAAATGCCATTTCAGAAAAAAAATGCTGCTTCGGGTGAAATTTGAAGAGTTTGTTTTTAAGGTTGTAGTCCAATGGCACTTCGTTTTTCTGCTTAATTGAATATGCACAGAATTATTTAAAAGACAGGGATTCAACTACAACACTTTGCATGACATGATTCAAAAGGCCTGACCTGAAACAACAGTCTTTGAGATTTCCTTGAAAGGAGAACAAAAAGTTCATGGCAATCTGGAACCTACTTTTCCCTCTTTCTAGGCCTCAATGCTTTTCGCAGATCAGAAAAATTTTCTCAAGAGTTTTTTTTCCCTGCAATGTTTGCCCATCTGACTGTGCAGCATCCTTGACAGAGAGCAGCCTGGGAACACAGACCCCTCACCAGATCTCCCTGCTACCCTTCCCAGACAAAAGGGCTACCTTGCTGTTAAAGCAGCTTGGGTTTGTGAAGACAATGTCCCTGTCACCATCTTCACCTTCCTGCCCCACCTCGATGGCAGAATCGGTCTTAACCATAAGGAATGATCTCAGCCCAAATGGTACATGTGGTCTCACAGGATCTGCAGCGACGGGCTTGCACCCTGGGGAGAGAAGGGGACAGATGGCCACAGCTGTAAGAGGTGCTAATAAGAAAACTCGGACTTATCTACAAAGTATTGATTATTTCCACCACTTGACTGTTGCAAGCAGCTGCCTGCTGCATGGAAGCCAGACACCTCACTTCTCCAGTGCTGAGAAGGTCCTGCTGCCCTCTCCAAGCCCCTTTCAGAAGACAATTTTATCCATCCACCCAAAGCCCTGCTCACATTAACCAAATAAAGCAGTGCTGCACCCACTGGGTGCTGCATAGGTGGAGGACCTGCTTGAGGCCGCAGCCTTTGGCCCCAAGGCGGGAACCACCTTCACCCCTACCGCCAAAGCCAGGGAGGGGATGTGAGAAGTAGCACACCTAGCTTCCAGCTCCAGCCCCTTGCAGCACCCTGCTCTCTATATCCCTTTTCCATACATTGGCCCTGGTTTCTCACTCTGCTCTCTCTATATCTGCTCTCCATACATTGCCTCTGGTTTCTCACCATCAGGTTGCACCTACTCATATCCCTCACACATATTACCAGAGGAGGCTGTAGGTGAGTCGATGACACTCAGGGCCATCCCCCCAGGGCAGAGCAGGAGGCAACGCCACCCGAAGGCTTTACCTGCCCCCTCTGGGTTTCCAACTGGCCCTGGGGAGAAGTGAAGAGTCAGCATTACCCGAGGAAACAGTCTAATCCTCTGTCGGCATTGCGGGGGCTCACTCCACACATGGTCTGACAGAACCGAGTATCTGCTCTCTAGGTTCCCACGCTGCTCCCTCCCAACATGTATTTTAATGTGTTTTGACACTGTGTATCACAAACCCTACTGATGTATCCTGCTTAGCACATTTCAGAGGCAGCATGTTTAACAGGCTGTCCTATTTGGAGGTGCAGAAGGCAGGCTGGTGTTTCTCCAGCCCAGGACTGTGCAAACAGTGCTTGTGTCGTGTGTTCAATCTAGGGCTCCACACATTACACAAAAGGCTTTCTCCTCAGTGAGGGGGGTGCTGTGTAATCACAGCATTCTCCTTTGCAGGTGCTCCTATGCCAGATACTCATAATCACAGCTCGGGAGGCACCATGGGCCACTTTCTCCCTTCCCAGCTGCTGCCTGGGGACTTCAGAGCCCCCATCCCTCTGTGTTCCACTCTCTGCGAGTCACTGCCTCTCTCCACTGACTCTCCCCTAAATGCAGGATATTCCTTAGGGACAGTTCACAATTTTTTTCTTTCCCTTTTTTCTCTCATCCAAGTGCCAGGCTCTGGCCGGCCTCTGCGAGTGCCAGCAGTGAGCACAGCCCTCTCCTCTTTCCTTCACCCTGCTCTTGTTTGCAACCCCTCCATCCTGGTGTTTTCCCAGGGCCCACAGCTTGGAGTTTGCTTTTCATCCTTCCTTCTCTACTGCCTCATTAAGCGCCTCGGCCAAAGCTCCCAGGGGACGGTGACTGCACCATTTGCTTTCCTTGGTCCTGCAGTAACAACAGTGTATGACAATGTCAGCCCCAAGCCCCCGGTGCCTGCTAGAGATGTTGCAGTCAAGGTTTGATTGTGCATGTACTGCAGCTGCTGCGAGGGAAACTAAAGATTTTTTGGACCCATGTAGGGTTTCCAGCACTGTGCAAGTGAAAGCCTCCTGCACACTGGCTGCTGCCTTTTGTAAATCTTCTCACAAACCCAGAGGTCTGCTGGTTGCTCCTGTGAGCTGTGTCACAACTCCCTGTCTGCCTGCCAAGAGTCACCAGAGAGATACTGCCTGCATCTACCTGCCTGTCTCTCAGGCAGCTGAAAAGAAATGCACAGGGAAGCCAGAGGTTACTTATCAAACCTTGGTTTCACAGAGCAATACTAATGCTGTGATGATCCGCCCTCATGATACAGCATCAGAGTGAGGGGAGAGGGGCAGAGCAGACAGTGCTGTTTTGTGGCAGTGGCTCTGCCACTGAAATACTCGGCAGTGGGGACAAAGGCTCCTCCCTGGCCTCTGCATGAGGAAAAGGTAGGTGGGTGGGTAGGAGATCTGCATGACCTCAAATAAAACATTTGCTGCAGAAAGCCTCCAGTCCTCGTTTATGAATTCAAATTCTTGTCTGAGGGTAATATTTTCAAAAACATGTTTATATGTGCCAGAAATAACCCTGGAGTTCCTCATGACATCAGATGACACAAATGTTTGAATCACTTTTGAAAAATGACATTTACTACTTCTGAAACTCTCACCCCAATGCAGGAGCCTGAGCTATCCTTGAAAAACTGTCTGTTCCTTACTTCTTTGAAACAATTTTGAGAGATCTCCTTGAACGCAAATTTCACTTTAAAAAAGTCAGCATGACATATTTTGACTTTCCTTGTTTGACAATATCATAGTTATTTCATCTCAGTAATGTAAAACATGGTTGTTTCAGCTTTGCCTTCTCATTTTGCTCTGTGTGCTTTTGTATTACATTATCATATTTCAATGCCATATTTCAATGCCACGGAGCCCAGATGGATTGTGTATAGTATTCCAGCTCTTGTACATGTTCTAGCACAACCACACTGAAAATTTTGAACTTTATCACAGTAAAATGTTTCACTAGCTCCCAGTCAGGACTGAATTTGTTTTGGAAATTTAATTATTTATTTTTTCAATATAAGATCTTTGGGTTTTTTTCCCTCTGTTATGCTGCAAAACCGACTATTGAAATGTCAGCTCTTCCCTCTGAAGAAATGTTCTGTTTCCCAAAGATTCGTTACTTGGTCTCTGTGAAATTAGAGATTTCAGCCCAGTTCCCAGTGGACGAGCCTTTGGTTTCTGAAAGGACTCCCTTGTGTCTTCAATGACCTCATCACACCAGAGGCTTCAGGATGTGGTTCCCCATTAGGGTTTGTCCATGAGGTTAAAACTAGTTCAAAGGTTCCCACCCCGTCCCGCCTCTTTGTTTCCCTCTCCCCGTGCTTTACTCGGGTGTGTTGTCCTCCAAACCAGACCAGCAAAATGAGCTGGGTCAAACCAACACACCAAGCAACCTCACTTGGAAAAAAAAAAGAGTGGCATCAGGACAAAGATGGAGCTGCCCCCTGCTCCAGTGCCACTCCTCTGTGTGCTAATTGCCCCCGATGTTTGCTGTTTACCATGTTACCATTCTCTTTCATTACAATCTCAGCTTGTCTCAGATAGCTGCAACATTAAAATGCCAGCATGCTCATTTTGTTCTCCAAGCATCCCTCCAGAGGCACCCAGCGATGCGAGCCTCTCCAGGGCAGGCTCTGGCCCAGGTTGGCAGTATGGGGTTGGGGGGCTGGCCCTGCAGCTCTCTGTGCAGAAGCAGAGCCAGGCTCTTCCCCTGCATCAACTCACTTGGAAAAAATACTCGTCCCCCGTGCCTTTTCCAGGAATTGTATAACAGTCCTCCAAACCATGCACCCATGACCAGAAGGACCGACGAGGGCCGGGACGATCCTGCCGCTAGCCCTCCCTTCGCCCCAACCCTCTGAAGGTGCAGCCACGAAGCTCCCCCTCTGGCAGCTTCCCAAAGGGATGGGTGGGGCGAGGAGCCTTTTGTTGCTCCCAGGCACTGATTTATTTTCTTGGGTCGTCCGTCCCCCACCCCCCCTTCCCAGGAACCAAGCCCCTGGACGCTTCTCCTTTGTTCTCCCGTGTCGAGCCTCGGTCACGCGTGACCCGGGGGGCAGCCCACGCCTAACCTGCATCTAACCCACAGGTAACCCAAGCCTAACCCGCAGGTAACCCACGCACCGCACCGCCGCTGCCTTCCGATGTGGGCCGGCCTGGGGGTGCTGCGGTCCCGGTNTTGCTTTGCCCATGGGGCAGCCGCACCGAGCCCTCGGGACATCCCGCCGCCGCCGCCGGGACATGCGCTAGGGCGGTGAGTACCGTGCGAGCCACGCCGGCTTTCCCCGCCGCCCCCCGGGAGACTGTAATTTGCGGGGGTGAAAGGGGCCCACGGTCGTGCGTCCCGCGGGAACACACTGCTGGAAGCCGCCGTCCNCAGGGGCGGCAGGAGAGGAAGCTGTCCTTTTGTTGGCTGCGCACGGCTGCGGTGGGACCGTCCCCGTCCTGGCCGTGCGTGGTCCGGGCGGGATGGGTGGGGGCTGCATCCTGGTGGGAGAGTGGCAGGTTGCCCGGAGGTACGGGAGAGGACGGTAGCCGTGCCGCCCTGCGAGATGGTGTGGTCGCTTGGCTGGGAGCTTTGTGGCGAGGGCTTTCTCCTGATCATCACTGCACTCCACTCAATGGCAGGGATCACGTCTCGCTTCTTCCCAAGAAGTGCCCATCCTTTCTGCTTGCTCGGGAAGTGTCACAGGAGGACCACGTCCCCACATGGGTGCCTCAGTTGCCTGAAAGGGGAGGCTGTGTCCTGATCCTCCCGTGGACTGGGAGGTTAGCCTTGATGTCTGAGCCGTGCCTGGGGTTGGGATGAGGGAAGCTGGCACAGCTGTTCTCCCATGGGATGCAGCCCTGTGGGTGTGTTGGGGAGCCCTAGCCGCAGGGAGCTCTTGGCCATGGAGGATGGGGTGGTATTTGGGCTGCGGATGGAGGGAGAGGGATGGGGTGAGAGAGCTGCAATGCAGGAGGGAGCCGAGGAGAGGAGATGGGACAGAGCTCTGCCATCACAGAGGGGGTAGGCACAATGAGCCAACTGCTCTGTGGGCTGTGCATCTCTGCCTGGGCATTCGCCCATCCCTGTGTCCTGAGGTGTCTGCTGTGCCTCTTGTGGGGCCTGACTGTCCCAGCTGAGCAGCTCTTGGGCTTTCCTAGTGAGTACAGCCCTAACTGAGCAAACCAGGCTGAGGAAGAAGCAGCACCTTATTCAGCACCTGTTCCTTGCCCTGCCCCAGCACTGCCTGGAGTGGGGGTCCACAGAACCTTTCCCTTGCCTGAGCAATGCCCCTGCCCTTCTTGTAGCTGCCTGAGAGACTGGGCCAGCAAAGCTCAAGCTGCAAGTGATTAAACAGGTACCATTTAATCCATCCTCTCTGTCTGCAGAGGCTGGGAGTTATAAATGCCAGCAGCAACCCAAAGCCTTGTTGACATTAGGGCTACCACCAGTACAGCTGAGCCATGAGAAACTACAGAGTATGCAAAAGCACTGGCTATTCTGGACTTGGCATAAATAACTTGCTCAGTAACTCTATCTGCACTAAAGCTGGGTCTGCTGAATAATGACGTTCAGGGCCTGTGCATGAGGAAAGTGTTTTTTTAAACAAATAAATAGTAGTTATGCTTCAAGCATACCTTCCCCTGGGAGGAGGTTTGCTTAGAAAGATTTTGGCAAAACCTAAAAATAAACGAAATCCTAAGACTCATAATGAAGGTGCCTTGAGCCTTGACTAGCCCTCACCGTATCTCACCTGATACGTGACAGCAGTTTGCAATGGGTGCTGTGAACCTGCCGTGTCCTGGTGCCCTCAGCAGAGAGGGGCTAGGCACTGATGGTGGCTGGGAAATGTGGGACTTGGCTGCTTACAAGTGTGCCCGTGTGGTTTTGTTTCTTGTTGGCTGTGCAGAGACAGGGAGCTCTTCTCCAGACAAGGGGTTTGTGCCAACCAGGAGGCTGAAGAGATGGTATCTGCCATGCAGTCTGAAGGGAAATGTATCCCTGCTGCTTGTGGGCCTTTAGCGAGGATTTATTGTAGAGCAATATGGGCAGAAGAGCATCTCCAGAGACTTGCATCGGACGGTTGTGGGGGGTGTGTGGTCATTGATCTGTAGGAGAGTAAACCACAGAGATGCTCAGCCCTGAGATTTTTTTTGTCCATTTGGAGCTGCTTGGAGGCTGGGACCTGACCCAAAGAGCACAACAGTTCTTCTGTTGTTCTCAATGACCACCGAGTGCTGAAGTGTGCACAATGCCTGTTCTCTTGCCCTGCAGCTCTCTGAATGTCAAAGTGCTTAGCAGAAGGGTATGGATCTGGAAGAGATTGTTCCATGTGCTGGTTACAAGCATCACTTTGAGCTGTTCAGATCACAATCTGTTCCTTGCTATGTGTTTGGTAACACCTCATGCAACAAGTACCCAAATTTCTGATGAGAACTGCTAAATGCTTCTACAACACAAAGAATATCTCCCTCTGCTGTGGGCAGGATGGGCTGCCATGCCATCAGGCTGCCCAGGAGGCTGCATGGTGACCTGAGGTAGAGCCAGGGGCTCTTCTGAGCTGGTGAAAGTGAGAAGAGACCAACAGGACTATGAAGTGAAGGTGTCTGTCTTCCTAGTGCTATGTTTTTGGTTTTGGACCATCCCCTGACACAGGAAAAAAAGCACACGTGCACCAGAAAGATGTTGAGATTGTTTATGTTCTGCTTCTGGCCTGGTGCCAAGGGGAAAGGCTTGATGACCTTGGCACTGTTTGGACATTATTTATAGAAAGTAGATCTTCTGGGTTTTGTATTTTTGACGTAGGAATGTGAGAACAAGTCTTGTGAGGAAAAGACCCAATGCTGGCCCCCAAATATGTTGGGACCTTCTCCATGACAGGAAAAACAACACTGAAGAGGTGACCAGGTGTTCCCTGTTCCCATTGCTTCCTGTCTTCCCCTGGAAAACAGAGGTTTGATTCTGTCCTGGAGATTGCGGACTAGCACTAGTTTATTCCATGTTTGAACATTTCTTGCTCAGGACTCTAAAAGATATTCACAAAGACAAATCTGGCTATAACTAAAAGCAGTTTGTTGGTTCAGATGCGAAGGGAAATGATAAATGACTCTCTGGTGGTCTTGCGTGTTTTCTGCTTGTGAAGCTCTTTGCTATCTGCAAGGGTTAATGGATTTCAGTGTGTTTCAGTGCCCATCTGTGGTGCTGGTTACTGCCTGCCCCCAGATGACAGATGGAGAAAATGAGGCTGGGAGACACGCAGGGTTTGCACCAAATGACCCACCACACAGGAACCCTTGCTGGCCCGACAGCCCTGGCTCCCAGGATTCTAATAGAACCCCAGCCACAAGCTTTCCCTCTGGGTTTCAGAATGTGGGTACACTTCTCACCCACATCCTGTGAGGGGGGTGTGTTTCAGTTGGGTAAATCTGTAAATGTCTTTCTATGCGTCTGTATGTACAATAGGAATTTATTGAGCACATTTCTGCATTGGTTTTGGTGGGAAAAAACCTTGCCTGACTCATTTATACCAGACCTTGGTTGAACCCACGTACTCTGCTTTACCCAGGTCGTGTTATAGGGCAAAACCAAGGACCGTAAGGAGTATCCAAAGCCTCAAACAGAGTCTGTAAGAAAGCTCTAATCCAGATTTGTATGGACTTCTGCCATGGTTGTGGGGAGGAGACATCTGTTGCCAAAATGGGGAAATGGTTAAAAATTGTTGTCACTGTGTTTCATGCTAAAGGTGAGAGGCTGCTGGTACTGGTGGTCACAAACTGTGTGCTCACTTTCTGGGGTCAAAATCAGCAGCCTGAGTGTAGGGACCCCATTGCTGCAGGGCTTCCTCAAAGTTTTTGTTAGGGATTTGGATTAAGATAATCTAAATCAAAGATGCCAAGGAGAGCATGGGGAGGAAAGCAGTTAGAAATAAATCAAACGGTGACTCGTCAGCCCGGTCTCCTGGGGAGCGGTATTAGCAGTATGGGTTGATGTAGCAGGAGACTCGTGCATAGGAGCCTCAGATAACAGCGACCATCGGCAACCTAATTCTTTGTTTGAAGGGATTCTGTGTTTTCTAAGGAGAATAGTGGGTAGTCCCCTTCGCAGCTGCCTGCTGCTGCAGTTACAGGGGAGAAATCCCCCCTTTTCTTATGAAAATCAGGCAGCGCTTCAACTGTGCCTGGACTGGCAGGTGCAGGCCCAGCCGCACACAAAGCCTTGCAGCCCTCTTGTTTTTGGTGTATCCTGCCCAGGTCGAGAAAGCAAACAGCTTGGGGCTGTGTCAGCAGCTGAATGAGAGACCTACAGCGAAAACCCACAAGTCTTCAGGAAACTATGTGGATGACTCAGCCGGTGTTTTTGTCTGAGGGCGCCCTTCATTCAGTAACCCACTATGGCTGCAGAAGTGCTCCTTTGTAGTCGTGCCATCTTAGGAGCAAAGGACAAACTTCTGGTCTCCAGTTGTTTGTGGTTGTGGAAAGGCTTGAGACTCTTTTCCAGATGGCAGAGGTTATTTTGGGAATCCCACTACTGAGCCCTAAAATTGCTCTAGCCCCATGATGGGAGCTGCAGTCTCTTCCTGGGCTCACAGCCGGGCATGCTGTAGACGCTGATGGCTGTGGCAAAAGAGCAAGTCTCTTCCCCAGGTCAGCCTGTGCAGATCATGCTTCCTTACCCGTCTTCCTTACAGCCAAGAAGATGCCTTTATTGATCCTTCCCGGCTGTCTCACCCTGCCTTGCTGTGCTCAACATACATATACTCCCCCTGGGCAGCAGATGCTGGTCCCCTCTACGGTGTTGTTGCAAAGCTGTGAGAGACATGTGGATGACGGCAAGGGGACACTTGGGCGATGGTGTGGGCACAGCCTGGGTGCTGGTGCCCTGCCGTGCCATACAGAGCCTTAAGAAGAGAGTTATGGAAATGGGCATTCCTATTGCCAGCAGTAAAGACGTTCACAGAATGATATGGCATTGGAAGGGACCTCTGGAGATTATCTAGTCCAACCTCCTTGCCAGAGCAGGTCCACCCAGAGCAGGATGCACAGAAACATGTCCGGGTGGGTTTAGAATGTCTTCAGAGACGGAGGAGGGAGACTCCACCACCTCTCTGGGCAGCGTGTTCCAGGGCTCTGCCACTCTCAAAGAAAAGAGTTCCAGTAAGCAGGCTATTTCTCAGGAAACAAAGCATTTCAAAGGTCCATGATTTTAAATCATGCCGAATTGGATGCTGAATTTTAGCTGCCTGGCACATCATTCAAGGTAAATGCCCTGTGTGTTCCAAGGAGGTAGAAATGCAAGCTGTCTCCTTGCAGAGAGGAAAGGGAAACTCAAAACCCACCATACTGAGTCCAGAGGCACTGAGTGGTGTTTGGTTTTTACTAAAGTTTTATTTCTGGCCTAGGAAAAAAAAATACTGTAGAAGCTGCTTAATAGCAATAAAGAGCACCCGAATTTTGCTTTGCAGAAAGCAGTAGTGGAAATCTGCCAGGAGTCAAAGGCCCCACTGAACAAGATTGAAGAATTTAAACCATCTGTCTGCACAGTCCCAGGTTGTTTTCATGGTAAGTGAGAATAAAGCGTAGCTGCCTTTAATCCCAGTGTTGCTGGTGGAGTCTCTGGAAGTGCTGGGGACAGATCTGGCATGCTTCTGAACAGCAGGCACCTCTAGTGCATCCTCCCACCCTCCTCCCCCCTTACCCTTCCCAGTGCAGCCATTCACTCATTGTGGCATAGGAACATGTTCTTGCCTTGTCTGCTGGCAAAGACACAGCTGCTGTATGTACATCACAAATTCAACAAGTCCCTCCCATGAGCAGTGCCAGTGTCCACTGTTTAAAACTCTGGACAAGTAGAATAGATTGAGGGTTGATGAGTGGAGGAATAATAAAGCACTTGAGCTTATCTTCTCAAGCCAACTTATTCCCTGCTCCATATCACCCTGCAAACCAAGTGCCTTTCACTGGTGCTTGTAGAGAGCATGAGGGAGGAGGAACCACCCTGTAACCCCCAGAGCTGTAGCTGCATGGAAATGACATTTCAGGTAAGGTAATGGGAAAAGTATTTACTATAACCTGACACTTGTGTGTCATGAGCACTTCAGAACAGGAAGCTGTGCTATATGCTTGCTGATAGAGATGTATGTATACGCAAAGCTCTGTGTGTTTACACCCTCATTCTGCTGTTGTATGATGCTGATATTACTGGAGCTTGTTGCATTCAAGTGTCCAAGACTTAAAATCATAGAAGCTAGGGAAGGTCCTTAAGCAGCTCTGGATAGTGGAGATGAGACATCTGGCAACTCTGTGTTTTCCATGGTCACTTGAGACCCTGGTTTTCAGTGCTGGTGCAACTAGTGCTTTGCTTCCTGGATGTCCCTGTTTCCTCTTACTCCCTGGGCATAGGAATCAAAGGTAGGGAACCAGTGTGTAATTTGGCAAAGAAAAGGACTAGTCAGTAGTACCTTTATCCTTTGTTTCCTAAGGCTTCTCTTGCATGTGCCAGGTGGGATGGGGAGAGATTGCCTCTCAGTTTTTCTCAAATATCCCCCGTCACCAGGGCTATTGATGCCACACGCTGGTGTCCATCCCTTTGTCTCCTCTTTGCTATAAAAAGAGAAATCTGCTGTAGTGTCTTAAGCTAATGTGTGTCCTCTGTGGCTGTGACTGATAACGGCAGGTCTACTTAGAACATAGCTTCTCTGTGCTCAGCAGAAGAGAATGGAATCCTTTCCCTGCAGGTTGTTGTCTAGCTCTTTTATAATCTCAGAGTGTGACTCCATGCTGTGAGACGCGCAAAAGTGAATCGGTGTTTGCCTAGAATTGGGTAGTGAAGAGTTAACTCCAAGGATCAAGAATTTGTCTTGCCTATCCACGTGAAAGCAATCAAAAGCCTGGTCTCACTCATCTTCTAGGCTCCTCCTGCGGTCTATGGAAAGAGGTAAAGCCATTGCAGGTTATGATGCATCTTGTCCTAAAATAGGCACCTCTGGGGTATGGCTCACCCCCTCTGTTTCCCAGGGAGCTAAAAAGAGGGAGGTGAAGAGAAATATAGGTTCTTGTTATAGTTGGCACTTCCAAGCCCCACTTTCTCCACCTGTGAAATGCTTTTATTCTGGGCTGGGGGACAGACTGTCTCGGTGTGTGATCCTCATAGTACACGTACACTGGCCTTTTGTGGAAGCTGGAGAACCTCTCGCACATCAGAGTCATTGTCTTTTTCAATCTTCTTTGTATTATTTCCTTCTTCTGGTGAAAGCTTTCTAAAGGGTACTTGTGCACTGAATACCCATTGCTGATAATGCACATTATGAAATCCAAAAAGAAGGTTGAGATTAAATGTCACACACTTCACAGTCGGGGAATTGAAAGAGCCTTGTTGATCTGTGTATAATTTGGGGGTTGACAGCTCACGCATAAACAAACATGTGCGTACACATACGTGCCTGCATGCCCAGAGTCTTTTCCCCTGATTTAGCAGTAAATAAAAGCAAAGTCGGGTTTCTATCAGCTCCTTGAGGGGGGATGTGGGTGAGGGCAGCGTTTGTGGTGAAAGCCTGTGTATTCTTCAGAGCTGTGAACCCCATTGGCGAAAAAGATCACTTCTTGGTCGTGCAGTGGGCTCCCCTCTGCCTTCCCCCCATTCTGCAGCACCACACCGAGCTGTGGCTGTCTTGGTTTTACACAGATCGGTTTATTCTGATCAGGAGGATCATCTGAGAACTTCTGGCATGTGCAATGGCTGTATTGATGCAAAGTTCACCTCACAGTGCTTTCTCCTGCCATCAGGGCACACACACAGGTGGAAAAAATGGGTGCCACGCTAAGCTGGTTGTTCCTCAGGCTAGACAGAGCATTTCTGCCTTCCTCCGCAGCACAGGGTATCACCAGCAGACAGTCAGCCCTGGTGGGGTACTGTGCCCAGAAAGTCACCTTTGAGATGCTGTACCTGCTAAACATGTGAACTTGGGCAATAGGTTTACTTTTCACATACAACTGGGAAAACTGAGGTGTTAGAGGTTAAATAAGCTGGTCTCAGTTGCACGGAAGGGCAGCAGCATTGCCAAAGCTATAATCTAGTTCAGGCTTGCTATTCTGTGTCCTGGACTGTAATTCTCATCTTGAAAACAGCTGTTTTCACTGCCAAGTGCTTTGTTGCAGGAGTGCCATACTTGTGGCTTCTCTGGGTTCTGGTGGATGCTGCAAGCTGGTGCTGCACAGACACATTCCCATGCACTACCTGCTGCCCCACCAGCAGATTGTTAGGAATTTCTTTTAAGGTGTTTTGCCACCAACTTGTGAATTAGCAAAGGCTGTGCTTGCTCTGCCAGCAGCTATTTAGAAGTTTTGCTCTTCTAAATCTGGCTACCTTGCTCCTGTTTGCCCAACATGGGGAATTTTGTATCTCACATTTTTAGCATTAACCTGTTGCTATAGAAACCGCTAAGGTGTTGGAGGGAGATTTTTGCCACTTTGGGAGTAGACTACCAAGTAGTTGAAGTATGTGTTTTGTTGGGAGGCCTTCTGCTAAGCAACTCCCCAAGCCTGTCTGCATGTCTGTGCTTATTTCGAATCTAAGGAGCCATGAGGGAATGCTAAACCTGGAGTTGTAATTGCATGCAAATAAGCAAGGCTTAATATTGGCAAATTGCTTAGGGAGGAAGTGAGAACTTGTTCCCAGGCTGCAGGATGTGCATCCAAGTGGTGTGTAAGTCCAGGGCCGAGAGATGAAAGGTGGCATTGGTAACAGTGGCCACTTTAGCACAGTAAATGGTTAATTGACAAGCAGGAATCAAGCTCCTGGCTGACATCCCCCAGAAGGGAGTCTGAAACAAACTGCTCCCTGTGGCTTCTCTCTCTCTCTCCCCTGAGACTAAAATATAGGTAAATGCCAAAACACTCATCTGGTCTGGCAGCCTGAATTGTCTTTACTAACCAGTCTCAGGAGATCATCACCATGCAGTGGCTCAAAGTATGTTCACACACATAAAACCGGTGTGTTTATTGATGTATTTATAGAAAAATATGGACCTGATTTATTAATATACAATTTGTTATTAGTTAGAAATAATTTGTATTTATATAAATAGTATTCTCTTACAGAATATGGATGTGACCATGTAATATGGGAAATGCTCTATAACAGTGATGGTGACAGCTCAGCTGTTGGTGGATGGACACTTGGCCCATTCTACATCAGGCCTGATTTAAAGGACTTCTCTGTCAAACAAGCAAATTTTGTTGCTTGCACAAGGAGAGGCACGAGTGCTGTGACTGCCTGTGTGCCTGGGACTCAGGAAATGTCCTAGCTAGACCAAAAGGCAATCTTCCTACTTAATGCAAATTTATTCATCTGCCCTTTTTTCCCCTCTTTGTGTGTGCCTAGACTGCACATCTGGTCATATCACGGCAGACTATGGGAGAAGAGGAACCCTTTGTTTTCTACAAAAATGGAAGAAAAAAAATCTGCTGGTGCTGGGGCGTCCTGCAGCAGCTGTTCTCAGGCTGGGAGTGAAAATCCACCCCAGAAATGGGTCAGGAACCTGCTTTTGGGGTGCCAGAGTGGCACAGCCTTATTCATTTCACCTTCCATTTCATGGTTGTAGACATATGGATAGTTTATAAATTGTGATCATTGCGTTGTGCTGGGTAAGTTACTGGACTGCAGATAAAGATGTAACGTTGCTGGAGATGTGATTTATCTTCTTTTGGGGGAGAAACCATCAAGAATGGCATTGAAATCACCATCCCAGTGATGCTGTACAGAGGGATGTCATGCTCAATGTGTGAGTGAGGGGACCAAATCTCCCAGATAGGGATTTCTTACAGTTTCATTTTGAGTTCCAGAAAGGGAGGGAGTTGGAGGATTGTGGGGAATAAAGGGCATCAGCTTCCTGGAGGGCTTGAGTGGAATATGTCAAGTGTTTTGGGGACACAGTGGAAAGAAGATCCAGGGATGTTTGAGGTTGTTGGGGTAAGAAATACTGAGATGCTCTGTTTTAGTGTGATGGTCCAGTATTCAGTGGTATTGTGGGTGAGTAGTGTGCTTCTGGGCTTCTCCCTGGTCCCAGGGTTACTTTTTGTAGAGCTTCTTTGAGCCAGTGTCATTCCTTGGTTGTGAAGCAGAGGAAATGAAACACTGAGTTGCATCAGATTTTTTTTTAAATCCTCCTTTATTACCCTGTTTGGTTGCAAGGCTCTCCTGGCTTTTTAAAACTGCTCTTTTCCAGTAGCAAGGGTTGATTTACTTGGGTTTTGGGTTTTTTTTTTACTTGTGCATGTGTGCATATGGGTTTTATTTTTCATTCTAATGTTTCCCTGTAGAAATCATCTGCAGGACAGATGGCCCGCTAAGCTTCTGGGACTGTCTCCCACAAACACCTGTCTAAGGCAGCTGGGAAATCAAAGAGGAATTCTTCTTTTAATGCCCTTAAAGAAAAACAGCATGGGATCCCAATACATCTTATTTCCTTCTCTCTCCATCCTCCCACCTCCCTGGGAAACTTGGGAGTTCCCTCCAGAAACTTGCTCAGGGATGGCTGTCCAGGATGAAGGCAAGGGGCTGGGTGGTGACTGTGGGCTGAGGCTGGAACAGGGCTGCCTGAGCCATTGAGAGGAGTGAGGACAGCTTTGGAGTGATGGATTGCTGTGTTTGGCCAGGCTGAGAGCCTCCACAGCAGGGAGAAGGATGATTGAGGCCATGGACTCATATGTAAATGATACAGATGGAAGTCGCTCAAGCAGCAGATTGTACCTTGTGTCTTTCATGTTTGCAGCCAAAACACTCCTCAGTGGCAAGGGATGGGCAACTTGAGGAAGCTAGACAGTGTGTCCAAGCATGCCCATGTTGGACAAAACATGATCATGGAATTATAGAATGGTTCGAGTGGGAAAGGACCTTAAAAATCATCCAGTTCCAATCCCCCTACCCTGGGCAGGACACCTCTTACTAGACTAGGGTGCTCAAGCCCCCATCCAGCCTGGCCTTGGCCTTCAACACCTCCAGGGATGAGGCATCCATGACTTCTCTGGGCAACCTGTTCCAGTGCCTCACCACTCTCACAAGAAAGAATTTCTTCCTAATATCTCATCCAAATCTCCCCTCTGTCAGTTTAAAACAGTTACCCCTCATCCTACTGCTCCCCTCCTCAAGAGTCCCTCTCCATTTCTCCTGTAGCCCCTGTCAGGTACTGGAAGGGGCTCTAAGGTCTCCCTGGAGCATTCTCTTCTCCAGGATGAACAATGCCAGCTCTCTCAGCATGTCCCCATAGGAGAGGGGCTCCAGCCCATGGAGCATCTCTGTGGCCTTCTCTGGATCTCTTCCAATGGGTTCATGTCTTTCCTGTGCTTAGGACTCCAGAGCTGGATGCAGTGCTCCAGGTGTGGTCTCCCCAGAGAAGAGCAGAGGGGCAGAATTGCCTCTCTCACCTTGCTGTCAAGGGAAATCTGTCCCCTGTGCTGGGAGTCCACTGAGTCATGTTCAGCGTGGCTGTGGGGTGGCTGGGTGTCCTACCAGACCACCTGCAGGGTGTCACTTGTACTGGTGGCAGTGCCAGGTGCCTGACATGACGTGCTCAACATGTCACAGACTGCCCAGTCAGCTGTGGTGGGGGGCAGACAGGCATTTCTCAGCCGAGGTGAAGCCTGGGTGCATTTGCTCACCGTGGAGGGGTTAGCGTCTTGCTGCAGGTGGTAGGAGTGTGATCTCTGTGTTTAATTATAATTCCCACTTGAGAAACTAGTAGAGCAACAGGGTTTTTTTATCTTGTTTTGGGGAAACCAAGCACTTAGCAGCTTTTGATTGCTATATAACACATCCTGGGAAATAAACTTTGCTGTGATCCCTGCAAAAGGAAATTTGAAACTGATGGGCAATAAAATCCTTCAGCTGGGCCATACCTCCCAGGCAGTATGGCTTGACCCTCAGTCACAGTGCTGCTTTGGGCTGAATGTTTTTGTGGCCACAGGGAGCCTGGGTGCAGCAGGAGAGCTGGGATGGAGAAGAAGAATTGCATTAAGAGGGGACAGGGGATGAGCCTGCCCAGGGGATGCAGCCCTAGGGATGTGTGGGAAAGGCTGAGCAGGCTGTGGATGTTCTCTTCTGCCTGCAGTTGTAACAGGGTAAGGAACACAAATGAACCTCCCCAGTGGGTTTTCACCTGCTGAGTGGTGTTGTTGGTTACATCCATGGTGGTTGTGGTTGCTGGAGCCGTGTTAGGCACCATGTGTCACCGCATCCCAGGTGGTGGCTCTGGGCCCAGCTCTGCACTGCTCATGAAGAGCATTGGAAGGCATCTGGTGTCTGGCCATAGGGCATGTCTAACCTGCGGGGTGAGCTTTGGATGTGCCTCAGGTGATTCTTCCTGCATTGCAGGTGGTTTGGGTTTTGAGGTTTCCTCTGGCTTGTCTGTAGGAAATTACCAGGAGGCACCCAGTGAAGAAGCCTTTGCACCTA
The DNA here is from genome assembly GCA_013400555.1 of Jacana jacana. Taxonomy (NCBI): domain Eukaryota; kingdom Metazoa; phylum Chordata; class Aves; order Charadriiformes; family Jacanidae; genus Jacana; species Jacana jacana. The sequence goes on from VZTM01002049.1 coordinate 55,560, forward strand.
GGTTTTTTGCATTGTGGTTTTGTTTTTTTGTAGGGGCAGAAGATCTACTGTGTAGGTTGGTAGGTTTCCCCTGTGGAGGCCACGGTGTCCCTGCACCTGTTGGAGTTGCTTATGGAAGCAGCAGGGCTATGGCAGAGGTGGGAATGAATTTCTGGTGAGATGTGTTTCCTACTGGTGTTGCAAAGAGCCTTCTACACCAAAAGGGCTGGTGTTTATGTGGGAAGGGAGTCCTGTGTACCTGGCTTTTTACAGGTGAGAAATCTGAAGTATCCCCATTGCTTAGGTGTACAGACTGTGCCAGACTGAGCAGGAGTAGCAGCCACATTATGCTGCCCTGGTGGCTAAGTGCTAATTGTTTTTACTGCCTGAACATCAGGTTATTTTTGGCTTGGTCAAGTTTCATTCCCTGCTGGTCTCTGAGGCTTCCTGGTCTGTAGAAACCACTTTAGGAGTGTTTCTCATCTCTAGGGTGGAGAACTTAACATCCCTCATCCAGGACATGGGTCACAGTATACTCCTCCCAGCAAAAAAATGCAAATTATTCTGTTCTTGTTTTAAGATGTGTTACTAGCCCAGGGTGTGCAAAGCTACGTGCTGCAGCTGGCATGAAAGAAATCCACTGGGAGATGGAGACAGTGATGGACTGCTGTAGTTGGCTGGTGGCAGCGAGGTCCTAATCATCTAGATCTCTGTTATGGATAAAAATCTAGGCAGGGAGCTGGTTCAGTCAGCATGAGTTTGGGATGTGCAGTTGCAGAATCACAGAATAGAATCACGGAATAGAATCACAGAACGGTTTGGTTTGGAAGGGCCCTTTAAAAATCATCTATTCCAATGCCTCTGCCTTGGGCAGGGACATCTTCAATTTAATTGGGCTGCTCGGAGAATCATACAACCTGACTTTGAATGTTTCTAGGGATAGGGCATCTACCGCTTCTCTGGGCAACCTGTGCCTGTGTTTCAGCACCTCTGTCATTAAAAAAATTGTTCCTTATATGTAGTCTGAACCCACGCTATTTCAGTTTAAAACCACTGCCCCTTCTATTGCAACGTGCCCTTGCTAGAAAGTTTGTCACCATCTTTCTTACAAGCCCCCTTCTAGTACTGGAAGGCTGCTCTAAGGTCTCCCTAGAGCCTTCTGCAGGCTGAACAACCCCAACTCTCTCAGTCTGTCCTCAGAGTAGAGGGGCTCCAGCCTTCAGGTCATCTTCATGGCCTTCTCTGGATCCATTCCAACAGGTCCATGTCCTTCCTGTGTGGAAGGCTCCAGAGCTGGACACAGTGCTCCAGGAGGGATATCCCCAGAGCAGAGCTGAGGGGCAGAATTGCTACCCTCACCCTGCTGGCCAGGCTGCTGGGGATGCAGCCTAGGATGTGGTTGGCTTTCTGAGCCGCCAGCACACATTGTTAGAATGTAGCTGTATCTTGGTAGTTACCTGGGCCATGGTGATTTCTGGCTTGGGGTCTGCTCCACCCTGGGCTTTCCTGGAAAACTTTTATTAGTCTGTTTGGATGGGACGCACAAAGATGCATTGTGGCTGTCAGGTGTGTCGTTGGGTTAGACACAGGGGATTTGCCTCATCCCTCAGGATTTCAAAGTCCTGAAGTGTCTGAGGTTTTTTATCAAGAGATCTTTTGCATGTAGAAGTGAACATACAGAGACTTCATATGTGGGGAGGAAAAGAAGGAGTCTTAGATCCCACTTGATGAGCAACACCCTAATGTTTGGAAGAGCCAAGGTACTTAGTATGTCTGTGGGTTCTGGCCTTAATCAGTCGGTGTTTCCAAAGTGGGGATATCTTCTGTCCTGAAGGGGCAGAGTTGTAGTAAGGTGAGATTGTGAGACACTAAGATATTTTGTTAAAGAAGAGGGAAGAGATGGCTGTCATTGAAAATTTTATGTGGAAATCACAGAATGGCAGGGGTTGAAAGGGACCTCTGGAGATCATCTAGTCTACTCAGCCCTGCTGAAGCAGTTTTACCAAGGAATAGGATGCACAGGATTGCATCTGGGTGGGTTTTGAATATTTCCAAAGTAGGAGACTCTTTTTTAAAGAATTACCTTTCCCTCTCTGGCTGGTCTTGCTCTTGTATGACTGCTCTGACTTGTGCATCCACTACCTCTCCTCTATGCCCTGCCCATGTGTTTGAGCCCAGGCTTTCTTGATGTCTCTGGATGAGTAGTTATGGCATCCATGGGCATGGTGCCAGTGGTTGGGCTGAAACGGTTGGAATCATAGAATCATAATCATAGAATCACAGAATGGTTCGAGTTGGAAGGGACATTAAGGATCATCCAGTTCCATCCCCCCTGCCCTGGGCAGGGACATCTCCCACCAGACCAGGTTGCTCAAAGCCCCATCCAGCCTGGCCTTCAACACCTCCAGGGATGGGGCAACCACAGCTTCTCTGGGCAACCTGGGCTAGTCTTTCACTACCTTCACACTAAACAATTTCTTCCTAATATCTCATCTAAATCTCCATTCTGTCAGTTTCAAATGGTTACCCCCCATCCTACTGCTCCACTCTCTGATCAAGAATCCCTCTCCATTTCTTCTGTAGCCCCCTTTAAGGAGTGGAAGGGGCTCTAAGGTCTCTCTAAGCCTTCCCTTTTCCAGGTTGAACATTCTCAACTCTCTCAGTCTGTCCTCGCAGTAGAGAGGCTCCAGCCCTCTGCTCATCTTTGTTGCCTCCTCTGGACCCGTTCTAACAGGCCCATGTCCTTCATGTGTCAGAGGTCCCAGAGCTGAACACAGTACTCCAGGTGTGCTCTCCCCAGAGTGGAGCAAAGAGGCAGAATTCCCCCGCTTGCCTGGCTGGCCATGCTGCTGGGGATGCAGCCTGAGACATGGTTGGCTTTCTGGGCTGTGAGCACATGTTGCTGGCTCTTGTTAAGCTTTCATCCATCCCCAAGCCCTTCTCATAAGGGCTGCTCTCAATCCATTCATTGCCCAGTCTGCATTTGTGCTTAGGGTTGCCGTGACCCAGGTGCAGGAACTTGCACTTATCCTGACTGAACTTCATGAGTTCATGCATGGACCAACCTCTCAAGCCTGTTCAGGTCCTTCTGGATGGCATTCCTTCTGTCCAGCATGTGACCAGCTTAACTGTGTAAACCTTTTACTCACTACCCTGGCTTGACTCTGGTTCATTTTTCCCTCTGCTTGCACAGATTGAAAGTGCTCTCCAGCCCTTGGAATGAGAGGTACTGTAGTGCCACATCCTCTCGCAGGCCCCCTGCACCTCCCTCAATGGGTGCGCAGCTCTGGCTGCTGCAGTAGCATCGCGTGTGCCGTGGAGTCTCCCCTCTCTTATGTTGCAGAGCTCCTCTGCTCCTCTTCTCTCCAGACGCTGGGAGGGAAGTGGGGAGTCTGGGGGAAGATCTGTGGAGGTGGGGAGAGATTGAGCTATCATTAGCGTGGCACCAGAGAGGTTTCTTTGCGCCACAAAGCAGTTGCTATCAAAATTGGGTGCAGTATGCTGAACAGCTGAGCGAGGGAATAGATGCTGAAAAGAGCTTGCAAAGAAAAAGGATTTTGGAGGAAAAAAAAACCCTCTTTCAACTGCACATAGGCACTGCCCACCACTGAGAGCTGTGTTGGGGAGTAGGAATTGCCTCTTTATGGTGATTGATCTGCGCAGCTCCTGGGATGCTTAGGAAACGGCTTAAGGAGAAAAGAATTGCAGGAGAAGGAGGAGGTGGAGGTTCCCTGTTGAAAGCGCACAGGATAATAGAAAACATCCTGTAAATTGTCAGTGTGTCAGGATACACTAACGTAAGTATAACGCTTTCAAATCCTCGGCATCTTCTGTCTGAATGTCATCGAATTAGCACTAAGGCTAATGTTCCTTAGCTCGTTATTCATTGATATTCAGTATTCGTTAAACTGGCTCTTTCTCTGGAAGGTGGGGATAATGAGATGTGGGACTGGCTGCAGGGCCATGCCATAGCTGTGCTTAGTATGGTGGGCTTGTATTTTTATGTACCAGAAAGGCCTTTGGTGATTGTTTTATTGGCACTTTTGTCTGGCCTACATTGTCCAAGTTCCTGGACAGTGGTTTGCCACAAATTAGTGGAAAATCTTAATGGGAGAGCAGTGCTAATGATGATGTGGATAAATTTCCACTAACTCCTGCCCTAACAGCAACTGGCGAGACAACTGATGAAGGCAAATTCCGATCTTTTGGCCTGCGGTCAGAGTTACAAAGCTGCCTCTGTGACCACAGAGCTGTTTGTCACCGGCTTCATCAATGAGTCATGGAGTCTCCCCTTCAGCCCCCACCACTGTCCTGCACTGCTTGCTCTCCAGAGAGATTCTGTAGATCTGAAGTTGTCTTCCCCTCCCCTTTTATCACCCTCTTTCCCCCTCTTTTCTTCCTCTTCTCCCCCTGCCCCACCCTTTCTCTCTTTATTTCTTTTTCTTTCTTTTTTTTTCTTCCTTTTTTTTTTTTTCATCCCATCTTCCCTTCTCTAAACCATTTCTGTTCCTGAGGACAGAGCAGGAGGTGTGGGTCAGCAGGCTTTCCCTAGCAAGTAGCTGAGGAATCCTGAGGTGCTGGCTGGTGTGTCCAGGATAATCAGTACCCCAAGTCCTGTTCAGACCAGCAAGCCTCAGGTCTCTCGTCCCTGGGGAGGGCTTTGATGCTGCTGCTCAGGCCATCAGGAACTGCACTGGGCCTGTTGAGGGATGCAGGATGGTATCAAAGTGGTCCTGAGGCTCAATCCAAGAGAGGAGTGTTCAGCAGAGGGATTAGCTTCAGGATTGGGCTGGGCAGCCTGGATCAGAAAACACCAGGCTAGAAATACCACAGCAACAGGTCTTCTGTGGTTTCAGCAGCAGTGCATTTCTGGTGGGAAGCGCCTCAGTACCCAAACTGCTGAGTCTGGCTCTATCAGGAGCAGAAAGGACTGCAGAAACTGTAAGAAATTTTCAAAAGATCAAGCTTTTATTTTTGATGCATCACTCTAACTTTGGGGTGGATTTGTGTGCAGATTTGGGTACCCACAAGTTATTGTGACAATTTGGGTCAGTAAACTCCAGACACAATGAATCTTCCAAACTTTTCTACTAGCAGCTACCTCTTGAGCTTCTTGCCTTCTGCTTGAGTGTTGGCATGAGTATACAGCTTCCACCCTCCTCCTGCGCGGCTGTTTTCTGTTGTCCCACCTCTGAAATATTTCCAGACCCTGGCTGCTGCATTTGGCTCTGTGCTGCCTTTCCAGGAACCTGGGCTTAGTTTTTCAGTGGCATAAGAGGGAAAAAAAAAAAGTAACCAAACAAACCCCCCTACAGGTCAAAAGAAGGACCTGCACATCCCTGAGTAGCTGAACTGGCTTGCTGAAAAGCATTTTGCCTGTGACCTGCTGAAAGGGTCTTGTTAAACTGTCCATCATGGGATTCAGTCTTTGCACTGTCTCAGTGAGACCTCTTGGTTTTGCCTCACCGAAAAAGTCACAATGGGCACTTGCAGACATAGCCATCCGCTTTTGTCTGGGCAACCACAGGGAAGGGTTTTCCTGCGAGCAGGCAAATCCCTCGCAAGGCAGCGGGACAAGGCTTGCCTGCAGGGTGCCAAAATAACCAGTGCTGCATTTCATGTCTTCCCGAAGACTTGTGAACTCTTTAGACACAAGTGTAAGTGTCCTCCTCCCCAGGTAGGTGTGGGAAGGCTGGGCTGGGGTGCAGGAATGCCGGTGGCTCAGGAAGGCTGGGCTGGGGTGCAGGAACGCCAGTGCTCAAGCCCTGTGCTTCCTTGGTCTGGCTCGGCCACGCCTGGTGCCTCTGGCAGGGCTCACCTGTGGGTCTCTGGGAGAGCCGAGTGGCAAACGAGAAAACATGTTTGTGTTCAGCTGAGCCAAGAAGTGAAGACTAATCGGAGAGAAAGACTTTCTGAACTGAGGGTTTCCAGGGTTTTATGATTGCAGGTTGATATAGAATCATTTCATGGGAGCCTTGACACCTCTATACCACCACGCCAAGGCAGAAGTGATCTCTTCCACCATACCTTCTGCCAGTTGTCTTTGTCTTGTTCTTATCCTAGAGAGTATTTGTAGTTTCTAGTTGCCATCATCTTCCAGTTCTCATATAGCAATGTATCCACAAGCAAAGTCTTGCTTCTGGCTTCTTGTTGTTCAGGGGCTGATGTGTTCTGGCACAACGTGGGGACTGCAGCATTTGAGGGAACACACGTAAATATCTGGGACTTGTTTGGTATTTGGCCTGAAATTGCAGATGAAGGTTGTGATGTTTGGCATGGGGAAAGATAAAAGGCAAAGCAACACTTAATGATTTGAATTCCCCTGGTTGAGGAGAGTTTAATTCCCCTAATCTGAGAAATAGCATAGAGGTTCTGTTGGGCATTGCCTCATGCTGGGGTAGGTCTGACTGTGGTTTGTTGGTGAAAAGCACTTACGGGTAGATGCCCACACTAAAGCCACACTATGATCTTCCTGTCTCTCTCAGCAGATCCCGGGGACGGCAGCATAACCCTGAGATGATCTACCTGTAGCCCGGGCCAGCCCGGCCACCGGGGCTCCCTGCCTTGGGACCATGAGGAGCCACCTGCGGGTCTAACGGGAAGATTTTGTGGTGGTGTTTTGGGTTTTGTTTTCTGTACCTCGTGAAATTTCATGTGACAGCGGAGCTGCTTTCTGTAACCCCCCTTGCACCGCCTTGCAGCCGGGGGCCACCATGGCAGCGAAGCAGCCCCCGCCGTTGATGAAGAAGCACAGCCAGACCGACCTGGTGAGCAGGCTGAAGACGCGCAAGATCCTGGGGGTCGGCGGGGAGGATGATGACGGCGAGGTCCATCGCTCAAAGGTGAGGGCAGGGCAGAGGGAAGTGCGTATGCAGTAACGATAGAAAAAAGCCTTCTGCCTGGGCAAACCGAGGTGGTGTGGGTTGTTGGGTTTTTTTTAGAATCTGCCTTCTACAGCCTCTTAGGCAAAAACAGGGCTCCCAGCTCTGCAGGGCTTCCGTAAAGTGAGGGGTGAAGGTGAGGTGGCACAAGCAATGCTGCCTTTGAGCAGCAATGAACCACACAGCCTTCTGTGTGTGCAAGAGTTGGCCAAAATGGCTCTTCTTGGTAACAGGGCAAGCTCTGCTCTCAGGCTGCTTGAATCCATTCCTGAAATTGTGTTGCTGAGACACCCATGAGCTTGGAGCTGGTGTCTTAGGAGTGCAGCACCACCAATGCCCAACCAGCTGGTGGCCTGGACATGGGAGTGGGAATCTAAGCAGGAAGAGGCCTGGATCAACAATGTGTTTCAGTGAAATACCAGAGCTGGAGGACAAGTGAGCTCTGCAGGAACCCTGTCCTGGATATTATCTAGAGAACTTGCTGGCAGGGCATTGCCTGGCTGCTGCCTGCATGTGGGGAGCAGTGCAGAGCTCTCTGAGAGCTCTCTGCAACTGAAAGGTCCACCGGTATCTTTCCTTGTTGCTGGTCTGTGTAGACTTCCCATCCACATGGTTTGGGGCATCGCTTTGGGCAGTGCCAACATGAGAACAGGGCAGATGTTGTGACACTCTGAGGGCTCTGCTGGAGCCTGTGTCCATCAGGGTATGACACACAAGCAGTGTCTGGGAGGAGACTGTTCCTACTTGCATAGATGAGTGGAGAGAAGAGTTAATGCTGACCCTACCCCAGTCCCATGCTGCATGTGGATGATCCCAGTATGGGGGCAGTAGAGGCTGCAGTTCCTGATGGAAATCAAGGCAGCCTTCAGCAGGTGTTGGGACCACAGAGTCACAGGTGAATCCTTTGTCTTCCTTCCATCCCTTTCACGAACTCCCACATAGGGTTAGGTATGCATTTTTGTGGCTGGTGAGTACTACCTAAAGGCTGGGGAAGGGTCTGCTCAGTCACTTATGTCTTTTATTTGAATTTCAGATTAGCCAAGTGCTGGGAAATGAAATCAAGTTTGCTGTCCGGGAACCTCTGGGACTCAGGTAAGATACTGGGCCACCTTGGAGCTGGGTTATCTGAGGGCCCTCAGCCACAGCATCCCAGACAGCTCTGGCTGCTGCCACTAATGCTGCTGCACCAGCATCACTGCTCCCTGCAGGAGTTTCTTGCAGGCCACTGGACCAAACCAGCTCTGCTTTCTGTCCATAAATCAGCCATCAAGCTCTTGTCCTGTAGCATGTGCTGGGAGCCACAGGGGCTGGAGGGGCCTGTGTAGGGCTGGAAGAGCTCGTGTGTCTTGTGGGAACCCCCCTCTGCATTGCCCTCTTGGCAGGGTCACTTCTTTCCTCTGCTTGGGTGAGGAGGATTTCTCCTGTCTTACCAGCAAGGTCAGTGCCTGCCATGCTGAAGCTGTAGCTGTGGGAAGCCCAGTTCTCCCATGTGAGGCTTGTGGCTGCCTCGTTAGAGGGAGGGGAGATGAAGGCTGATGACAAAGTAGGCAACCGGAAATACTTTGTGAAGTGTGAGTGATGGTATTGGATGGATATATATACCCAGCTCATGCTGGATACTCTTGTCTTCCCTCCCATGCAGGGTCTGGCAGCTGGTTTCCGCCGTTATGTTTTCTGGGGTTGCCATCATGGTAAGTGAGGGATGTGGTCCAGGGCACCACCAGCTCCCAACTGCCAAAAGGGTGTCCCAGGGTGGCTCCTTGGCCTGTCGCATTTATCCCCCTCTGCATCTCTAGCAGCTGCTGATGTTTTCTCTGTGAGGCCTTTGCCCTTACCATGTCTTGGTAATGGGCTTTGCTAGCAGTGTCCTTGGCAGTGTGTTCCCATCATTGCAGTCTGTTTTCATTAGCAGGGTCATAAACCACACACGGCATGGCAGCCCAGGCCACAGAAACTGGCCATGAAGCCAGTAGCTGACATGCTGATATTTCCTGCACCTCCTTAATTTCCAATTTCCTGGCCAGTTGCTCCTGTCCCATAAAAGCTTGATGTGGGAGCACTGCTGCCCAAGAGGGCAAGTTTTGATGGCTCAGGCTGCTGAGTCTCTCCCTTGCCTCTGCCAGGCCCTTGCATTCCCTGACCAGCTCTACGAAGCCGTCTTTGATGAGGAATCTGCAGGCAGCAAGACTCCCATCCGGCTCTATGGAGGAGCCATCCTCAGTGAGTGCTGTGCCATTGCCCCTGGGGCACACCGCTGCCCCACACAGTGAAGGGACAAGAGCCCAAAATGGCAGGAGGGGGTCAAAGTCTGTGCCCAGCAGGACAACTGCAGCCGAAGAGCAGAAGACCTGCTCTTAGCAAAGAAATGGTTGGTGTAGGGGTATTTTGAGAAGCTCAGATACTGCTGCTTTTTCCCAGTCGGGGCTTGGGCTCACTGTAGACAGGGTAAGAAGGGCTGTGCACACTCTAAATACCTGNAAGGGGATTGCAGCTGGGCTGGGAGATGAAGTACTGGGCTGCAGCTGGGGCCCGACCCCCTCTGGTGGGAGCAGGAGAAGGGGCAGGCAAGGGGCATGAAAGGTGAAGGGGCAAAGGACAATAAGGTGAGGGGAACCCAGAGAAACTGTCTGGAGAAGAAAATAACCAAAGGATTGAAGCAGACAGGGTTTGTAAAGCCCTGCACTGTGCGCTGTGCCTGCTGGTGCTGCCAGGGTGCAGGGAATGCACCTTCTGGGCTCTCCAGCCGGGGTCCCCTCCGGGGCTGGCAAAGGGCACCGAAAGCCAGGCAGATGCTTG